>MRSU01009051.1:0-49694 GCA_008369845.1 Trichomonas gallinae
GATTCAAAATTGAAGGCGCAAGAATAAAAATATACAGCCACTTTTTGAGCGAAGCTCAAAAAGTGGCGTATATTTTATATTTCTGGTATTATTTTTACATCCGAAATAATGTTTCTTCGTTGATGAACAGATAAAAACAAAAATTGTCAGTTACCTGGTTATCTTTACCCATCATGCATTTTATTATTGCATTATATGCTTGTATTAAAAGGTTTTTATATTTTATATTTTATATCATATTTATTCATTTTTCGCACGAAATTTCAATATTCTAAAACACAATAGTATTTTTGAAAATAAAGGATCTCTGATGAGATAATATTTGTTTTTTACTGTTTTAATATTGTTTTGGCTACATATGAAATGACCTGAATAATAAAATAAATTTTTAGTTTGATTTAAATGGATAAAATAATAGATTAGTAATAATACATTAATATCCATTATTTAAAATGTTGAAAATATTTTTCTATGAGTTTAAAAATCATTTCTAAAGGAAATTTTTAAAAATTTATTTACGGAAAACCAAATTTAAGATTAAGTATAGAGCAAAAAAAGCCCGATCAAACCCAGTTACGTTTCACTGTTTGAATTAGTCTGTAATTAATGTATTAATATCATAGATAAAACATGGTATTCATACATGAAATATTATTTTTATATCAAAATAGAATTTTATTCTTTCATGCTTCTGCTTTATCATCTGCTGGTGTATCATCGCCTGTTTTATTGGCATAAACGAATCTGAGAACTAAGCTGCAAATGATGCCTGCAAGTAGTGCAACACAAAGCAAGAATACATCTCCAAATGTAAATATCGCGCCACCAATAACAAATATAAAGGCAATTCCGACCGCAAGAAGAAGGATAGTAATTCCAATTGCAATGTAATAAATATAGGAGCCAAGGATCTCAATGAAACCAAAATTGTACCATAAGATCCACATAATCCAAGCAACAATTGAGAGCAAGGCAATGACCAATATCGTTGCTGAAAAACCTAATAATTTTTTAAAGAGTTGTAAATTTTCTTCTGAACAGTTATAGGAATGGCCTGCTTTGAGGCAATTTTCTTTTCCATCTTTACCTAAAGACACTGCTCTGCAACTCAATATAAATAACCCAACTGTTGAACTGCAAAGTAAAATGAATGTGACAACGGCAAGAATCCTAGCACATTTTGGAGCTGTTTTGAGGTAATCAAAGCACTTCATCTTGTCTGGCTATAATAAAAAATGAAGTTATTTCTGTTTCGGCTTGAGATTGAACACATCTGAAAAAACATAAAATTGAATGTAACGACTTTTCAAGAAAACCATGCTGTTTCATTGATATATCAATATACATTAATAAAATAAGTTGCATTCAATTTTTTAATTTGGCTAATTTATTAATTTAGACTATATATATTAAGTTGATATAAATAACTGCTCATAAAATCGTTGCATTGAATTTTGAATTCGTATTCGTTAATACGAAAATGCTCATATGTGTTTATATATTCATTATATTGTATAAAACAATAGGTTTTTTATTTCACATATTGAATGTTTTCAAGGTTTTTTATTTGACTTTATTAAAAATTTCGGTATACTTGAATATTATAATCACTGCTAACCAAGGAATTATTTTTCGTGTTGTTGGTTCTTCTGTAATAATTTTGAATTATCTTCTCAAATTTGAAGTTTTTGATCAGTGAAAAAATTTTAATATGTAATATTATTCTTTATTAGAAGATTGAATTCTTTTTTATAAAATCGGATATGTAAATTTCGTAACTTTTTAAACTTTGCTTCTAGACTCAATTTTTGATCAAAATACGTGTAACAACATCCAATACTCTCTACCAGTGAATAAAAAAATCTATTGCTCGGTCTTTTATCATCAATTTAGATATTTATGCATTTGGATTATTATTCCAGTAATTATAAATATTTTTAAATTGTGAGGAGTTTCAAAATATTGTGCCACTCTTAAAATGTTTGTAAACAACATTATCATTGATCCATTAAGTATTTAATTGCAAGTTTACTCAAAACGATACGTTAATTGAATGGAATAATATTTTTGTTTCAAATCACATATAGCTTTCCATGCATATACGCATTAACAAATAGGTCATGTACTATTCCAAACTAGGAAAAAAAAAGAGAAAAAAAAGCAATAATAATTTTTATTGCTTTATATTTAGTTAATACTCTTAACAAATAAATAGAATAATGGATTGTTTACTAGTTATGAAAGTCACAAACATCATAACTCAAAAATGATTTTAATTTTTTTTATTTGTATAATTTCTACGATAATAGGATTGAACATAATTAATATAAAAATACATCATTAGTACATTGCATTTTATAAGAATAAATTTAAAATATCCATATTAAAACTTGATTTTTTTTATTTATGTAAATTCAGCTAAAATCAAACTTTCACGAAGAACAGTATATGTATTATAACAGTGTTTTACTACTCATACTTCATCATTTGCACTTATAACTAATAATTTGTTTTTATAGAATCATTCACTATGAAAATGCTAATAATGATTGAACAAACACTTTAGAAGTATACACAAACAATTTATTTATTATTGCTAAGAAAAAAAAATAAAATGAATATTATTATTCTCATTTCGCAGTGTTTCTAATTTAGAATATTAAAATCTTGAAAAGGATCTTATCTAGCCATACTGGTGCTTGGAAGAATTTCTTGTGTGTAATTGAGTTAGACATAAAGCGCAAGAATAAGTAAAGATGAGACCAAAACAATAAAAATAGTTTTGATACGTTGCGATCATTTGTGACAAATAAGAATTGTATAATAAGATATAAAAACGGGAAATATGTTAAAGGAATTGTTGTATTGAATATATTATTGATACCTATTGACATATTAGAAAACAATTTCGCGAAAATAAATAAAAAGAATAGAACGTATCGAGGAAGCAGACCAGGTTCTGGCTCTATGAAACCAGATATAAGAACACCTACATGTGCATATATTTCTAGTATTAGAAATGAACCGGGAGAGTCATAAAAATGGGTATCTTCGATTTTGGAGCTAACTTTATATAATACGACAATGAGCATGAATGTTACTACTAATGAGCATTCACTGTAATATGGAGCAAGCAAATATCTTTGGGGTTCGAAATGGAAGGCCATGAAATGAGGACTAAAATAGACTGTTTCTCTAGAAATCCATCCAATATAAGTTAACAATAATATGGCATAACATTCAAGTGTAATAGTTGTAGTAATTTCATTGGCTTTTGCTGCTTTCATAAGTGATGTCAAATATTTAATTTTACATTACAAGTAATTATATTTACATGTCAAAATATATTATTCAACACAAGATTTTACATGTCAAAAATGTTTTTTACGTTGCAGAAAAATATTTACATATCAAAATTATTATTTTACATAACAAATTTAATTTTATTTGTCAAATTAATGGAGGAAAGTGAAGGTGAATTTGTTTTTAGTGATGATGACTTTGAAAACCATGAAACCCCAAGATATGATAGCCATGAGTACTGGGATTCAGTATATGCAAAAGAACGCGAATATGATTGGTTTTTTGGTTGGAGTGTGATTGAAGAACAAATCAAAGAGCATCTAAAAGAAAATTCGACTGCACTCAATATTGGATGCGGAGATTCTCCAATGTCTCATGATATGCCATCGAATTATTTTTCGAAAATCGTATCTATTGATGTTTCGCCAAATGCAATTAAAGAAATGTCTGAACGCTATAAATTAGAAACTAGATTGGAATGGAAAGTTATGGATTGTTCAAAATTAGATTTTCCAGATAATTCTTTCGATTTTGTATTTGATAAAGGAACTTTCGATGCTATTTCATGTGGTGCAGATGGAGATGATATTATATGGGCTTCTATGCAAGAAATACACAGAGTGCTTAAACCTGGAGGAAAATTAATTCAAATAACATATTCGGCCCCAAGCCAGAGATATCCTGCAATGAGGAAAGGAAAACTGCCACTAATATACCATAATCCCATATTCATGGGGAAACATGGAAATGCTCACTATATATATATTATCGAGAAAAAAGTTATTTGCTGAATATTATTGTTTTTTTATTTTGTAAAATAAAACGTTTTATCATGAAATTATATTGTAGCTTCATGACAACATTTACTTGAAGCCATCATTAAGGCTGTTTCTTTGTTGATATCATTTGCATTTACATAAATTCTTAGAAATGTAAGAAGAAGTTTGGTAATTTCATGATGTCCAAAAATTGAAGCAATCAAGAGGGCTGTTTGATTGTTCATATCTTTTGCACTTACATCGATTGATGGAGCAAAAAGAAGAAACTTGACAACATGAAATTAAAATATGAAGCAAACGCTAAGGTCGTACAATTGTTTTTGTTTGTTGTATTGGCGCCAATGCCAGTTATTGGTATATTCGATAAACAGCTAAGCACTTATTATGATATCATGATAAGTTATGATAATTCTTTGACAAAAAAAAAAAAAAAAATATTGAAAAACAATAAATAGTTTATTGCTTGCTCATCAAGACACGTTCGCACCACTCGCAGACGACTGGGTTGACTTCCTTCATACTCTCTATCTGGTCTTGGAAGTCGAGTGATTTAGCGATGCGGTAGCGCTCGACGAGGTTCGGGATGTTGAGCAGGAACTGCTTCATTCTGTCTTTCTGTCCGTCATCTTGTGCGGAGGACTTGAACTTGCGGACGACACCATCGCAAAGGTTGGACGTGATTGGCCTGAAGTACTGGAATGCTGTCAAGAAGTCTTCACCTTTGTTCTGGACAGACTGTGCGTATAATGCTTCAGCCCAGTTCGCCTCAGTATCCATGTCGAAGGCGACTGCAATTGTCAATGCGAATGGGAAGTCCTTTGTGCACATTAAGTTAAGAACCTGCTGCTTGTCCAAGTGCAAGATAGATGGCTCTGGGACTTCGAGCTGAAGGCTGATCAGTGATAATTTCTTGAGGCACTCCATTGACAATGAGTAGCACTTCTCGTGGAGGAAGTAAGCAAGAGCAAGTAAGTAGTGGCGTGACGCTTCCTGGAGCTGCGATTTATCAGGAACTCCAGAGAGGCAGCGAGCGCCGCACTCCATCTGCAACTCCGCGTGATCTCTGAAGAGAGAGTACTGGAGCGTGAGGTCGAAGTACTTCTGTGGCTCGAACGGATGAACGTGGCGTGCGCAATTCATGATGACTCTGCCGACTTTCTCAGACAATTGGCCATGGGGAAGTGTGTCGAGCTTCTGCTGCGCGATAAGATACTGGAAGTACCTAGGGAGAAGGGCTGGGTCTGGGAAGACCGAAACAATATCAATAATCAATTTAAGCTCGTTGTTGCCTGTGAGTGTGTCGATGAGCGAGTCGAGTGTCTCTGCGCATTCATCTATGTCTGGTGTGCAGATGGATGAGTGCAGCAAGAGATTGACTCTCACAGCAAGAGGAGTGCCTGGAGAGCTGTTCTGTGCGATCTGGAATAACTGCTCGCCAATAGCTGATGGTGTCTCGCAGAGCTTCGTGAAGTCTGTGAAGTTCTGCGTGTAGTCATCGATCGGGATTGTTCCAGGAAGTGTCTCGTGCTTGACGATAACGTTGTTGACGTGGTTCGCAAATGCGTTCGCGAGTGATTTCGCTGATTCAAGTGGTGTCATATGCGATGCCTTGATAAGCTGCTGGACGAGTGGCCACTCGTTGAATGTGATGGAGAGCTTAGATTCTATGAACTCTGATGTCTTCTGGCGGAGAATATTGGATGTTTGGAAACCGAGCTTCTTAGCTGCCTTGTAGTGGAGGGAAATTAGAACGAATCTCCACTGCTTGTCTCTTGCGATTGACTCCAAGAGATGCTCCAAGTCATCGCCGACAGTTCCATATCTGCTGAGCAACTGCTGGCCCTCTGAGCTCAAGCAGTCGCCTGTGATTGCCATCTGCACTGTCTCGAGAAGATGGATGTTGTGAGGATCTCTGTCTCTCCACTCGCAGAGAAGTCTTGCGTCGGCGACTCTGCGTGTGTCCAAACAGACATCAATCGCCCTGTCGACTGACGAATCGAAGAATCTCTGGAGTGTGTCGAGAGAGAAGAGAAGCGGTGATGCGAGGCTGAGGTTGACAGATGTGGATAAGTCAGTGATTTCGACTCTCGGGAAAAGAAGGTTCAAGAGATCTCTGAGTGTTGGCGGCGAGCCTGGTGGTCCGTTGACTTCGATCGCATTTTCTGCGCAGATCTGTAAGTGGACTAAAAGTGCGTCTAAGTGCTTGCAGAGCTTGGACTCTGTGTCCTTGAACAAGCTGCGTGCATATCTAGCGATCTCAATGGACTGAGTTGGCTGCGCGTATGGAAGTAATGCTGCATATAATGTAACGAAGAATATTGGATCAGCGTTTTGGATGCTCTGCGAGATCTGCTTGTGGATCTCAAGGACTTGAGCTGGTGTAGCTGCTGTGGAGTACTGGAATGTGAGCCACTGCTTAGTAGCGTTGGCTGATGATGTGCCGAGACATTCAGCTGCTGCCTGTCCGAGAGCGAGAGAATGGTTGAGAATCAAGTCGGAAACGATCTTATCTGGAGCTCCGAGGATGTCGCAGTGAACAATAGCACGCCTGAAGTTGTCGAATGTAGAGATCTTCTTGCATAATGCAACTCTTGGTGTCAAGAACTCTGAGACTGGGCATCCATCCAAAAGCTCGAGGAATCTAAAGACGTGGATCTGAGATCGTGCGGCGCAGAGCTTGATCAAGACGTCGAGCATCTGGAAGAATGTTTCCTTGATAACGGAAACAGGGACAGAGCCGAGCAAATCATCTTCGATTGTTCCCTGTGCAGAGAGCTTCTCTTTGAGCATTGGAAGAACTTTCTCTGTGCGTCTGAATGAGAACAACTCGACAGATCTGTAGAAGTGGACCAAAGAGACAACGATAGATGTATCAGAGAATAATTCCATCGCCTGCATGGCTTCCATTGACTTCTTGCTCAACAATAACTTCATCAATACCTGCATGAACATGTTCAAGACTTTGTCGTGAGCTGGAGGGAACTGAACATCAATTGGTGGAGGAGCGTCAACCATTGTCATTAATGTCACGAGTGCGCAAAGCAAATTGTCTGCGTCATCAACTGATGTTGCGAGTAATGCATAAAGCTGTGTCTTCCTGTTGAGTGCTTCCTGTAATAATGCTGCCTGCTGTTGCTGGGGTCCTGCCTTTCTGACTGCGCGGAACACAACTAATGCTGGTGGGACGTCGTTGGATGACGGGCCTTCTTCTGCTGGCAATGACTGGTTGAGGTGGAAGAGGAGGTGGTCCTTGAGTGGGTTATCCTTTGATTCTGGCATCTCTGTCTGAACAATCTTAACGACTTCGCTGATCTGATACTGAGCGCCAAGTTCTGCAGCTCTGTCTATGAACAGTAACAGTTCTGCTGGACGTGGTCTTCTAGAGAAAGTAATGATTGGTGTGTAATCGAGAGGCAAACCGCATCTTACACCGAGTAATGTTGTTAGCAAGAAAACGTCAATTTCTGTTGGATTGAGTTTCTTCTGGAGTCTGACGGCTGCATCACTGTTGTGGTTCAAGAAGATCTGAGACAAGTCTTGGATTATCTCTGTGTTGTCGTTTGTTCCGCTGGCGAGTCTGTCGTAAATCGCTAAAACGAGTTTATAGTCTGTTGCTGAATCGCGTGCGAACTTGATGTCTGTGAGTTCAATGAAAGTGAGAGCGGCCAATCTGACTTCGCTGTCTGTCAATGCCTCCTTCATGCACTGATGACATAAGTCTTTGAACTTATCTTCATCGACGCCATCTTCGACAGCCTGCTGGAAGGCTGATACAGGGAGCATAGACTTGACGTAGTGGACGTAAGGTGGCTCAGCTGGTGCTGCGATGAGTTCTGGGTGGTCGAAGTGTGGGTAGTTGGGCTGACCTGGATATTGGCCGTAGAAGTTAGTGAAGACTTTCGAGAAATCGAAATCGAAGTGAGAAGCGATCAAATCGTGAAGTTCTAAGTCGTATTTGGATGTGTAAATTGGTGATCTCCACTTGGACTCTGGCTTCTGCTTCTCTGGTCCCTTAGGATGAGGAATCTCGCCTTTGACTAATGATGATAAAAGTGGATATTCAGTCTTCAGTCTCTCTGACAAAGCTATTGTTTCTGGGCTGCCTGGCTTGAATTTCTCTGGGTCTTTGTTCCATACGAAAGACGCCAAAGGAGCCAAAGACTCGCTTGGCAGACTCTTCCACAATTCAATAGGATCTGTTGAGTTGGATTTGGCGATGAATTGCATGCATGAAAGTGTCGCTGCAGCTGGATCGCGCTTGACCCACAAGTCCCAGATGAACCTGATAAGTGGCTCTTGAACCTCGCTCAAGTCTACTTCCTTAGCGCGTGGATGTGAGATGACAAACATCTCGAAAGGCATGAAAAGCGATTTCTTGGCGCAGTATGTAGCGAATTTCTTGAAGAAGTCGGCGAAATCAATCTTGCACTGGGCCCACCAGTTCTGGTCGAACAGGAATTTGTTCTTGCAGATTCTTACGAGAAGTAATTCGAAATCATCGAATTCGAATTGAGCGAAGAAGCCATTCTTGCACAAAACATCGAGTAATGTCTCGAGTTCGTAGACGTTCATCTGGTTATGATATGTGTTGATGAACTTCAAGCAGACTAATTTCGGTGGAGGATTTACACCTTTCGCTCTGTCGATTTCTGCCTTAAACATTTCGTGCATGTCAGAGACTCTGTGCTCGCAGTGTAATACCCAGAGCCTTTCGACTGATGTTCCTTCAGTTGTGAGCATTTTAATTGTCTTCGGGCTTTGAGCTTCGATAAGAGCGATGTTACCGACGAAATAGCGTGGTGACTCAACGACTGGCTCCGGTGGAATCTTGAATAACTCTGAAAACGTGAGATTTGCATTTTCATTATAATCTGCTGTGAGATCAACAATTGGTTTCCACGGTGGAAGCTTAGCATCATCTGCAACATTCTTGAATGGCTGCGAAACGGACAACTTCTGAGCAACTGTGAATGATGTATTTGGATATTTTGTTGTAATTTTGAGTAAAATCTGGTGATTTTGCTCATCTTGCTCAGAAAGGAGGTTCTGCTTGTGTAAGTAGTCATAGAGCATCTGTCTTGTCTTGTTTCTTGTTGTTTGGCGCCACATTTCGCGGAAATGTTCTCCAGGAACTTCTCCGAGTTCTTCAATGAGCTTTGCGGCTTCGCCAAGCTGGTTGCTGCAAACATGGACCCAAACCTGCTGGAGAATAATCGTTCTGAAGAGGTGGAAAGAATTTGTAAAATCTGGGAACGAAAGCTTAAGAACAGGAAGGCTCTGAGTAACCTGGTTCTTCTTAAGTGCTTCGATACAGAATGAAACGAGTTCTTCCTTGCGAATTCTGCGAGTATTTGTGACTTTTGGTAATTCTTGTCCTGTTGGCTTCGCCTGTGGTGCTGCTGCTGGTGCAATTAATGCACGGAACTTGATGAGGAAGTCGCTGAATTCCTTTTTGCCTGCTTTGATCTGAGAAATGCAATAAACAGAAACAACTTTGAAAACAGCAAACACGAACTGCTGGTTATCGCCCTGCTTGATCTTTGCCAAGATTGACTGCAAGAATTGCAAAACGCTGGCTGGATCTTGAGTTCTGATGAAATTTTCAACCATGCCGACATTGCGCGATTTTACGGCTGTTTCTGCGAGGAATTCTGCACCACCACCTTCCTGTCCAACCCTTGATGACAGAATTGGAATTGCAACTGAAAGCGGGAAAATGTCAAGAATTCTTTGCATGTATAAATCGTCGTTGATTGTGCAGATTTCGTTGTGTGTGTTTAAGAAGAGTGGTAAGAATGTATTCCTGCTGCATACTTTGTAATCTTTTGGTAAAGAGAAAATATTGTTGCCTGGAAGTAAAGCAACGTACTCAGAGTCAGCATCTTTGATTGAATATTCCTTGGTGACCTTTCCTGTTTGGTCATAGATCAAAGCTTTGCTATCCTTTGTGACAGCAAATTGATTTGGAGCTAAAGGAATGATATTTGTTCCTGTAATTGAAGCAGAAGCGACCTCTTTGCAGTTTGGATCCCAGATGTGGAGTTCAGTTGATGACAAACCTGCGATATTATTTCCATCGAATGCAAAAACTGAGCAATTCCTCGAATCAACAGTAGAATTCGGGTATATTCCATCTGGAAAGATGCAGTACATGTTAAGTTGACCATTCTGATCAATAAAAACGATTTTGTTTATACCTGACTGAATTAATTCTGCCGTAGAACTCTTAAGAGGAACCGAAATGACTTCGATTATGTGCTCGTTGATTTGTTTTGGTGAGAAGGAGAACATAGTTGCGGATGAATCGAAAGGAGTAGCGTCGAGTTTTAATTTCTCAAATGAATAAAGAATCAAAGTGCTTCCTTTCGTGATTGCGAGTAATTCTTGTTTAGAGATGGTCGTTTCTATCCATGTAAAACTGTTAACTCCCGTCTCGTTCAGTATGATTGAATTTGATGACGTGGAGAAAAGCGTCAATTCGCCTGTTTCTGAGAGAAGGAGGTCGAATTTGCCAGTAATAGAAACGGTTTTTCCAGAAAGATCCGATCCAAGCTCTTTTGGTAACTCAATGAGAGCAGTGATAGGATTCATCAAAAATTTTTTATTCTCACTTTTGTGATTTTTGACATTTGACATTTTACAAAATTTGTCAAATCCATCATATCAATAAAAAATATTGATTCCTCAATGAATTGCTTTGTTAGTGGATTTAGATCTAGTAACACCAAAACAGCTACATATTAAAAGAAATCTCAATTTGGTTTATGCATTTGCCTCTTCATATGAAATAAAATTAAATTTCATTTTTGACATTTGACACTTTACATATATGTGTCAGATTCATCAATTCGAGAAAAAATCAATGAACTGATATGTTAATGGATATATGTCGAGCAGTACCAAAACTGCTCCTTTCTAAAATATATCTCCATGTGCAAAGTTCCATTAAGAAAATTCTACCAGTTTTACTTTGAACATGCCTAAAGATAAGTTCTTTTTTCTTTCATTCAGTCAAAATGTCAGATTCATCAAATCAAAATAACTATTGATTTCACAATAGACAGAACAATGATGTAAACTCTAACATACATAAAATCAAATATTTGTTGGTAACATTGAAATATGTTGGTGAAATCAAAACTCAATTATATTTTGAAATCAATTCTATTTTAAAAAATTATCTTTGATTCTGCTGATCATAATAACTTTTATAAAATATATTTACACAAATAAAGTGAATTTAATTGTCATAATGAAATCCTATATTATGATATCCTT
This sequence comes from Trichomonas gallinae, assembly GCA_008369845.1. Classification (NCBI taxonomy): domain Eukaryota; phylum Parabasalia; order Trichomonadida; family Trichomonadidae; genus Trichomonas; species Trichomonas gallinae. The sequence continues at coordinate 11,361 of MRSU01009051.1, forward strand.
CAAATTGACAATTTCAATATTAAATCTTATAATAGATAACTATTCATTATATAGCTCATGAATAACTGTAATATACATTGTAATATTGAAATGTTGAGTGAAAGTATCATATCATAGCTGTAAATAATCTATTTTTGATGTGATGTTATAATACATAAAACGTGACATGATGAAAAGTGACATTAAGAATGAGCAGTAAAAAGTCTAACAAGAAAACATCAGCAGCCTTCGACTTTTTGCCTATTGTTCGTGAACTTTTACAGAAAATCGCTTCAGCCGAAACAACAGAAAAGGATATTGCAACCATAGCCAATCAGTTCTCCGAGAAAATGAAAGAAGCACAAAAAGTTCTTCATAACACTCCAGGTTTAGAGCTCACAGAAGAAGAACAAAATCAAAAAATTGCGGAACTCGAAGAAATGATCAAGCAAAAGCAGCATTTGATCGATGAGTGCACTAAAAACTTAAAAGAGTGGAACGTTGAAGGTGGCTTTTAAAAGCGCTATTATTTGTTATGTTCTATTAATACAATGATGTTATAAAACTTTATTTTTAAAATAAATATATAATGTAATTGCAATGATATCATTCAATACTATTGTATATTATTTTACACATAATATACTTGTATTTCGAGCTTTTACTTATTAACTATACATAAATAATTTTCGAATAATAAAATATTTTATTAATAGTCATACTTAATCTAGAATTTATGGTATTTTCTAGAATATAGTAAAATATTAGCAGACAACATGAATAAAAAACATTATATTATTTTTGCAAAAAATAAAAACATAAAACTTTAATAATACATAATAAATGGTCAAATATAATAATGATTTTCTTCATCTTATCCTTCCTCTTCTTCATAATATGAAGATTCTTCCTCATTATTTTCAAATTGTTCCAAAAACTCAGCAACATCCCTATATCCGTTACTGCATGCAATATCATAAGCAGTGAGTTTTAGACTATTGCAATCACTTGTGTTTCCGCCCAATTTGACAATTTCTTTGACTGTTTCGATTTCGCCTGTCATAGCTGCCCTTAAAAGAGGTGTGCAGCCTTCAGCATCTTTCTGGTTAATATTTGCACCGAGTGAAACAAGAAAAGCAACATACTCTGTATTTCCATTTGATGCAGCATAATGTAAAGCTGTTTTATTCTTGCGAAAACCTTTATTTATGTCGAAACCTTTTTCAAGCAAGAATTTAGTGACAGGAATGTTTCCAACACCAGCTGCTGCAGTCAGACAGCTATACTCTTTCTTATCATTCGTGTTTTTGTTGATAAAATTCATATCTTTCTTGGCGAGAAATTCAAAAAATGAAGTATTATAGTGTAAAATGCAAAAAGCTGGTACAATGTCAACTTCATCGTCATAAAGATCCATTATCCACTGCGCGACATCATTCCTGTGGTACTTAACTGCTGCTTGTATATGACGTGAGAAATCGCAGTCTTTCTGTCTTAATACTTCGAGAATTTGCACTTTCCCGCTTCGAACTGCGTTTTCTATCGTTGAAGGTTCTATTTTCATTCCATTGTTTATCAAATATTTGAAAACTTTCACTGATCCGCATAATGCCGAAAAATCTAGCTGTGATAATGAAGAATCAGCAATATTAATTTTTTCTTCTTTAATTGGTGGTAAACTATATAACATTGATAGGTTAGCTACATTATCATTTAATATTGCTTGGAATAATGGATTATCATAACTTAAATCAGGTTTTTCTAAAGATTTAATAAATTCTTCGTTCATATACATCTTTTTGACACTTACATTGATTGTACTATTCCATAAATTAGCCAAATGTTTCCATTGGAACCTTCTTCTATATGTAACATAGATGATTAAATTTTGCAGATAAGAATCAATCAGATTTTTGTCTGCTTTCTTTATGTATTCTATTGTTTTTTCCTCTGTTGATGCATTTATATCGAATACCATGTCCTCTAGCACTGATATTGATCTCAAACATTGAAAACTATCATCCATTATGGCAAAATTCTTTTAAAATCTAAACCTTCAGAATGTCATTATTTCATTGATAGAGTTTTGTTGTTTCATGTATAATAAATAAAAGTGACAAAATAAAAAGGTGACACATTTACATGACTGAAGAATTCGACAACGAATCTGAAGTGAAACAGGAACCAAGGGTTGTTGGTAAGATCGTGGATGGAGTCTGTGATTTATCAGATCAAAATCTAGAATCTCTTTTCTGCCTCGGATTACAATTTACTTTAGAAAAGCTTAACGCGAGCAAAAACCATCTTACCTCTCTCAAATCATTAAAAACTCAGCCGAATCTTAAGGTTTTGGACGTTTCTTTCAATCCTATAGAAAACCTCGATGGTTTTGAAAGATTGACAAAGCTTGAAAGCTTAAACATGCTAGAAACTCCTATATTATATATAGAAAATTGGAGGCTTGCTGTTATTCACTTAGTTCCAACCCTTAAAACGCTTAACGATGTTGAGGTTACAGAAGAAGAGCGCCAAAATGCCGCAAACTTTACGAACCTTGATGATTTCACATCAGAAGATACAAAATACGATAATGCCGTTCAAAAACAAAACCAACTTCAGCAAATGGCGAATTATCATCAGAATCACTTAGGTGAGTTCAAAGAATTTGCTCACAACGAAGCAATCCTTTGGGACTTACGCAACAACGGACCAAGACCAAAAGTTTCGGACAAAACTACAGATGATGATCTTAAGAAGGCAATTATTTCCCTCAGACATCGTAACCGTAAACTTGTGTCAACGTTTTTGAAGAGCTAACTATTGTAATGCCTTGTTTTGATGAATATTTTTGATTGTATTTCGATAATTATGAATTACAGTTAAATGGACTTGTTAATTTACTACTAAAATGCAATTCTATATAAATTCACTGTTAAAAAGTTTTAAATAAAAATGATTAAAAATAAAATTAGGATTAGAACTAATTTATCAATGAACTTAACTTAAGATCAAAGATTTTTGTTGATTTTTATTAATCAAAAAGCATAAAAGTGTGATAATATTGAAAAAATAATTTTTTTCAAGGGTAAAGATTATATTTTCTTGGATGATTTTATTTTATATAATGTGTATATTAATAATATCAACTCAGTGGCCTCCGAAAAACAAAATTGACATGAAAAAGAGGAGGCCATATTTATTAAATGATATAAATAGCATATATATATTGCAAACAATCTAAATTTATTGATATTTTTCTATCTGATTTTTTTGAATTTTTCAAAAAAAAAAATGAATCCAGATGATATCCTTCAGACATTAATTGATGCGAACAAATTCTACCAAGATCACCAAGAAGATGATGAAGGATTTGATATTGATTTTGATAAGCTATGGCAGTGTTTGGTAAACATTAGTTCAGAAGATGTCGAAATGCTTGGAAAATTCTATCCGTATCTGACTACACTTGTTAAATATGACGCAGAATTTCAAGATGAAAACCCAGAATGCGTCACAAAATTAATATCAAAATTCTGTGATGCAGGAAGAGCTTCTGAAGAAAGGAAGAAGCTTATGATACCTCTCATAAGACTATTTCCCTTCCTAAACATGGAAAATACAGTTAAAGTCGTCAAAGGTTTAATAAAACTCGCTGAGCGTTTGATAGAAAAGAAATACGAGATCCCGAATGCTATAATCAGGGCATTTGATGAACTGGTAGATGCAAATATCTCATCTGAAATCACAGAAGAAATTTTTGATACAATTCAAACGAGTATTGGCAAACAAAAGCGCAGTGGAGCTTTAGTTATTCTTGGATGTTTCACACAACTTATCCTTTCTTCATCAAATAAGATTACTGAGATAATAAAAATCACAGAAGAAGCAATTGAAGGATCTACACTTGAAACAATCGCCGCAATGTTTGTTTTAGAGAGATTAGGTGCATCGCTTGCAGAATTTGAAGAAACAATTGATTCTAAGGCAATTCTTAATATTATTGTATCTGCATTGTGCGATGAACACGAAAATATCCGCAATGCTGCTATTGCTGCATTCAAGTCAATGGCAGACAGTGGAATTTTCATCAGCAATAGCATTTCTAGACTTTTCATTCGTGAATTTGGCAATTTCAACCAACCAGATCTTCTACCAACCTTTTTTGACTCTCTTAGAATCATGGTCAACGCGAATATCGACATTGAGAGCAGCGATGATGACCTTGAAGAAGAAGAATTCGATGAAGACCCAGAAAAAGACAATACAGCCGAAGAAGATATACCAGATGATGAAGAAAACAACAGTGACGATGAAGACACATTCGAAAACGTGAAACCAATTCGCGATTTCACCGTATCAGCATTAAAAGCTTCTCCATCGAACGAAGTCCTTGAAGGCTGCATTTTCACGCTATCAGATATCTTATCTCTCTCAGCAGCGCTGCTCAAAGAGTCAAGGAAAGACATCCGCTCAAAAGTTTTCAAATTATTGGATTCCAAGACATATCCGCTCTTTCCTGCATTAGCCAAATTCGTCCGCTCGTCATTCGAAAACTCCAATCTCGCCCCAACAGGCAGACTGGCTCAGCGCCTCAGACTTCTTCTCCACGGAGCAAAGAAAGAAGAAGCTGGTGACATTGTCAAACGGTTATATCTGACATGTGATGTTGCTGCTATTGCCAGGCCAGTCAGGAAGTCTTTAGTCACTCCAGTGTTCAACATAGCCTTCGAAGAGCTCAAAAACGAGGACGACGACATCAAGGTGCTCGCAGCGATGGTTATAGGCAAGGTCGGAAGGTCACTGACAGAGCAGCAAGCTTTGGATTCGATAAAACTTATATCGGAAGCAGCAAGAAAAGTGATGAGCTTCGAGAATTTCGAAGGTTTGTTGAAAGAGCTGATTTTCGTTGCCGCAAACAAAGCGATTCGCGAGGAACATGTTTCTCCGTTGATAGAAGACATGATTGCAGGAAAAATTGCCGCGTTCAGGGACTGCTCGCTCCAAAACGCTAACCCTGTCTGCGTCGAGGCTTTTAAATTCATTGGTGCTTGTGTCAGACTTGGCAAAGCGTCAAAACTTGGCGGCAGCATTGCATCGCTTTTGCTGGATGATCCTTCATCAGAGGCTTGCAAGTACATCGTCGATGCATTGTCTGTTTGTGTGGAAAAGGGCTCTATCACTGGCGAAACAATGAAACAAGTTGCGGGAAAAGCATCAATTATTTTCTGCGAGTTATCACTTGATAATGCACAAGATATTATTTCAATCAGCGATTTCCTCCGCGTTGCTTTCTGCAGAGATCACAAGTGCTTCGACACTAAAACCGTGTTCAAGCACGCGAGCGAGATTCTCAAGGATGTCAATGAAACTGAAGACGAAGAAGAAGACAGCGAAGATGAATCTCAAGAAGATGAAGCTGTTGTTGCATTGGCACTTTTCGTGTTCACTTGCTTCCTCCATGATTCTTCTCTTAAAGTCAACAAAACATTGCTCCATAATCTAATGAAGCTCCTCGTCATCACATCAGATGACCCGCACATTCCGCCGTTAGTCACTGCGATAATAGACATGTTCGCCGCTAGAAAGAGATTCAGTGAGGTGAAGATTTTGTCACTGAGTACTTTCGCGCAGATTGTTTCAATGGACAGCGAAGAGATCGAAGAGCTGGATCTGAAGGAAGGTGATAAGGAAAGAATGATTAAAATCCTCAAAGACGAAGTCAAGAGCAGCAGCTCGATTGTCAAGCAGATTACTGAAGATTTTTCTGATGATGATGAGAAAATGCAGAGATTTAATGAAATAATTCAGCATTAGTTTAACATAAAGTGTTTCTTTTATTTGTTTTCTAAAGTTATTATTTTTATATAACTTAATGAGCTTCCAATCATATATATTTGAAATAAAACATTAGCATGATTCAATAATAAATTGTACTTTGTTTCAATCGAATAAATATTTATTTGAAGATATAAAAGCATAAGACGACAAAAGAAAAAACTAATATTGCGACAATAAATATCAAGACCCAAGATAATTTTCTGTTTGATATCTTAATCTCATTTTGCTCTATTAACAAAGAATCTGCAGTATTCTTATATATTCTATGAGCATTCTTTTCTGATTCTAGAATCTTCTTTTCTGTTTCCAATTGTTTTATTCTTTTTTCCAGAATATTCTTATCATTTTCTTTTTCTTTAAGATCATCTCGATAGAATTCGAGTTTTTCTTGAAGATTATCCTTTTCTGTTTTTAGAGTATTCTTTTCTGATTCTAGAGTATCCTTTTCCGTTTCGAGTCTTTCTATCTTATTTTTGAGTTCGTTTATTGTGTTTTCGCTAGGAACAATTACGAAAATCTCATCTGTCATGAGCTGGAGTGTAATTGACGGAATTTGAATCGGTGAGTTTTCGGTAGGGGCAGGTAGTAGTTCATTATCTAGTTCTATATCTGTGCTTGTATAACTTTTACTCAGTATTTGTTTAATTTTTTCATTATCTGCAACTTCAAGCGGTGACTTTTTGAAATCATTATCTTTGTCATCTATGTTAAGGCCCAAATTATTTTTTGCGAGTAACTTCTCAAGAAACTCTGTGTGATTATGCAAACAAATTAAATGAAGGATTCCTAAGCGGGAACTATTTTTCTTATTTAATAAATTATTTCCACCTACTTCAATTAGAAACTCAACAAGTTCGAAGCAGTGGTTTTCAGGATTTATTGCGGCTAATATTAAGGGAGAGTTTCCTCGTATATCAACAGACTTAAGAATGTAATTATTGACGTTGTATAAGTACTTGACAGTATTAATTTTTCCCAAATAGCAGGCATATAAGAAATAATTTAAGCCTGGTTTCGCATCTAGGGTCATAACATAGCCCAAGTCTTTGATGCGTTTTATTGAGCTGACATCATCGTTATTAATGTAATTAATGAACTCAGGAGGGGCTGCCGACATGATATTGTTATTGTCTTTATATAAAAAAAAATGTTGGAAAAAAAATTTCGAAAAATTTTATTTTTTAAATATGTTTTATATAAACATTATAGCTAATGTATTTGATTTATTCGATTTAAAATAATTTTCGTTGGCAAAATTATATATTTTCATATTTTCGAGATTTTATTCGAAAAATAGAATTTATGGATGGAATATATGCGGAATATGATGTTAATATTTATTTGTCGTGTAAATTATATTTTGACGTGTAAAATATATGTGGAGAATATTATATTTTATAAATATCCAAATTTCAACATATATTGACACATACAAACCATCTCAAGCCTAACCAAAGACAAATCTAACTTTCCAATGTGGTATCTTGTTCTAATGATCAGTTGTGTTTATTTATCTAGCGAAAGCATCATAGCTCTCGAAGATTCAATAAATCCCTAAATATTTTATTTGAAATGTTCATAAATATCTATTTTTACTATGAGATTTTCATTGCCTTTTGTAAAAAATATTCACTGTTCTTCAATCAATGATCATAAACAAAAATATTAATTTACAACCAATAAAACTGTTTCATCTGTTAGCATAACTAGTCTATTTAATATCATGAGTGTAATTTTAAGTTATATACATAATCACATTAAACAATTGATTGTAAACGAATAAAATGAAGCTAAACGAAAAGCTGAGAAGTTAGAAAAGAAATGGGAATAAAAACTAAAATAAGTAATGATATGTCAAAGATGATTGAACTAAAATTAGAAATTGAATTTGATCAAAATAATAAAAAAACTAAAAATTCATTTTAAATATTATTTATTTGTGTGATAATAAAATCATTCGAAAAAGTTTTTGTCACTATTTCAATGAACTACAAATTCGAGAACATTCAAGAATCATTGAAAAGTCTTTTTTCAACAAACCAAATAGATAGCACGTACAACGAACCACAATGGGATATAAACATACCCGAAAATTTTAAAGAAATTAAGGAAAATATTACATTCTATATTCAGTGTATCATTAATAACGATAATTTAGCAATTTCCTTGGGATACGTCAATGCTTATTTAATGCTGGCTAAAGTAATTCCTTCAGATTTCGAAATTGAAGAATTGAAATGTGCACTATATGCTATTTATAAAGATGATAATAGGCTTCATGCAGAAAAAACTGATGCAATACTTATGCTTGCGCGTTTATGGTACTACGCAAAAACAAATTCTAACAGCATTTGGATTGATGCAGAATACGCGTTTGAATTGGCAAAAGCAGCAATAATGTTTGATCGTAGTATCATGGTATATGTTTATTTTGCACTTTCGAACTATATTTTTCTTGACCATGAATTTGTTGAACGAATTTTTGCAGAAGGATCAGAGATATTCAAGAGTTTTATAAGATATATACGCTCATACACAGAAGCGATACATTTGCAGGCAGGATTAACTTTTTTAAATCGATTATTGCAATTTGAAAATGAAAACTTTTATATGATGATGAGCGAGGTTATTCCGATTCTTCGCGCACATATAAGACACAAAAATGATCGTATTCGTTCTCTTTCACTTCGCTGTTTGCATAAATTGTTAGAATTTCCACCAACTTGTGAAATTGCAATAGGAAATGGTGTACAACAGCAGGTTATGCTTTATGTGAAAGAAGTTCCGCTAGATTTCGTTCCTGAGCTTTTTGATGTAATTTTCGATTTCTTGAATTCTCCTGCTCGTGAAGTTTTTGTAAATGTGGAGTTCGTTGATTCTCTTATATTGATTCTCGAAAGATGCGCAACAGGAGATATTCCAGATGTTAAAATTGGAATGATTTTTGCAATTCTCACCAAATTTGAAGCGAATTATGAAGAGCTTTTGACTGATTTAGAAAAGAAAAACGTATTTTATCTTGCAATTGACATTATTATGAAGATGACTTCATTATATCGTATTTCTGCAGCAATTTTTATTGCTTATGGTTTAGATCATTGCCACATTAATGTAAGGCAGCAACTTATTGATACATCACTAGTTTTTGAAGCACTTGCTTCATCGATTGGATTTATATCAAATCATGACTCTGCAATACTCATATTGAAAGTTATTTATCAGATAATGCAGATAAACCCACAGAAATACATAGACTTATGTGATGAATATGATGTTGAAGATAATCTTCTCGAAAAGCAAGAAGACTGCGATGAAGAAACATCTAATCTCATTGATACAATACTGGATTTTATAGAATCCAACAAAGAAACCTAAAAGGATAATGTTTGTAAAAATCATTTAAATAGATAAATGTTGATTTTGCAAAAAATCTTACACAAGAGAGCTAACTTGCAACTAACAGCTTAACAATATGAAGAAGAATGTAAACTATTTATTTAGCTAAAGTTGATATAGAATTAATGAAAACATGCAAGAGATTTTCTCATTAAAAAACAAAAATCGTTTAAACTCTATCAATTATAATTAAATGCTTCTAATTATCATAGACAAAGTGATTGAAACAATAAAAAAGGAACATCAATAAATAAATTTGATATTTAAATAATGGTTTTATGAAAACCTTGTATTAGCAAAAAGGAAGATGGAAATGATTTTAAGTCATTTTCTTGTTTTCTGTTAATCCATATCCACTTATATTTTAGAGATTACCTTTTATTAAAGTTTACATGTCAAAATTATGTTTTTACATGTCATGTAAACTTCAAGTAAAATTAAATTCGTCACGTTTATGACACTTTTTAATCAGATATCGTCAAAAATGTTTACGAATCCAAACAATGACCCAAATCAACTCCCTACGCAAACAGCATTCTCACAACAGCGCATTGATGCATGGAGACCACTTTTAACTCCGACTGTTGTTGTTTCATCCTTAATAATTTTATCTTTAATTTTCTCCGGCTTCGGAGTTTATATTTATCTTCTCGCAAGAGAACAAGTTGAAGTGCAAGTTAGATACGACAATATTGTCTCCGCAAACAACTCAATCGTCGAAATAAATGTTCCTAAACCAATGAAAGGAAACATTTGGCTCTTCTACAAGCTCACAAACTTCTACCAAAACCACAGGAGATACATGTACTCCAGATCAGCGAAGCAATTGCGTGGAGAATATGTTGGATATTCGGCTCTCAAAACTGAATGCGAAATTTGGACATCCAGAAACGACAGCAGCGAGCCCGCTGATTGGTATTTGCCATGCGGAGCAATTGCACTCTCTTTCTTCAACGATACATACTCTTTTGTTAATAATTCGATCACTTTACTTGATGCCGGTATTTCATGGAGATCTGACAGAGAAAAGTTATTCAGGAAGTTGTCGCCTGATTACACAGAGGGAATTAAATGGCTTGAAGACATGAACGTAACATTTCCAAATGGACAAAGAAATGAACACTTCATCGTCTGGATGAGAACTTCTTCCCTCCCAACATTCATCAAGCCATACGCGAGAAGCAATAACAGAACAATCGCCGCTGGAAAATATTATTTGAAGGTTGAAGATAATTATCCTGTTGATACTTTCCATGGCGAAAAATATATCATTCTTACATCACTTTCTCCATTTGGAGGACGCAATTTGATCTACGGCTATAGTTATATGGCTTTCGGCGGATTAATGTTCTTCTTTGCGGTTGTTATCATGATATCAAGATGTATATGCCCTAGAACACTCGGTGATACATCCTATATTATGGCAGATCCCGAAAAATTCTATTAATTTTTCATATTTTATAAATCTATCGTTTGTTTCATTCTAAAATACTACTATAAGTTTTTCACCTGCAAATTCTGTCATCTCGTTGATATTTAATTGATATTTTTACAAACATTAATTAAACATCATCTAAAACAATTGATCCTTATTTTTATTCGCTACACACATAGCATTCATCTATGTTAAATTGTCTGAAAAATGTAGTCGATAAAATATATTTTATATTAATCAAATGCAGCCACTTAAAAGAATGTGTTTGTGGCAAAATGGAATACAGCATAGGAAATAGCTATTATTTAGAAATGAGTGAAGAATAATTAGAATTATATTTCGAAAGATTAATCAAAGCTTTGCTTAATATTCATATTTTTCGCTTAAATAATCAAATAACAGTAGATTTCATTGTAAATCAATAATATACTTGCTATAATGTAAAAATATGATATTTGAAGGTCAATATAGAGAATATTGGCTGTTTGGCTGTACTAAATCATGATACCAAGTGATTCGAGTTTATTTAAAAAGGTTTTCTCGTAGATTTTAGAATCTGTCACAGTAAAATATTGTCACTTTTTAGAACCGTTATTTTAAAATATGGCGACTACAAACCCACGTGTTTGGTTCGATATTTCTATTGACGGTGCAGCCGCGGGTCGCATTGTCATCGAACTTTTCGCGGATAAAGTCCCAAAGACAGCAGAAAATTTCAGAATGTTATGCACTGGAGAAAAAGGCGTTGGACGTTCTGGTGCTAAGCTCCATTACAAAGGATGCAAATTCCACCGTATTATTCCACACTTCTTAATCCAATCAGGCGATTTTATTTCAAATGATGGTACATCGAATGAAAGTGTCTACGGACAAAAATTTGAAGATGAGAACTTTTCAATTAGACACACAGAGCCATATATCGTTTCTATGGCTAACAGTGGCCGCAATACAAATGGTGGCCAGTTTTTCATTACATTAGTTAAAGCACCATGGCTTGATTTCCGCCACGTTGCTTTCGGAAAAGTTATCGAAGGTACAGATATTGTTGAACTTATCCAGGCTGCTGGTTCTAGTAACGGTGCTCCAAAGCAAAATATTGTTATCTCTGATTGTGGTGAGATTTAAACGTTTTTGATCTGATATCTTTAATAATTATAGCATTTTGACAATCATTCAATCGAAATATATTCATTCAAATTTTAATTTCTTTCATGTCATTAATATAATCATCTAGTTTCCTTTATCTAGGTCTAAAAATAAAAGTCCTGCGCGAATTTCATCATTTCGAAAAAAAATTAAGATATATTTGAAATTATATATATTACTAACATCTTTATTTTTTATTGTTGTTTCCGGTCTCATAATTAAGAACAAGTTCAAAGGAATAAGAAGGTAATCCAATGAATGGTTGAATTGTTAACATATTGACGTTAATATTATCTGTAATTTTTGTAGAAATTAATGCTTTGACTTTATCTTTCTGTAATACTGCTGTTGTTTCAATCTTTGGATCACTGTATCCTAATAATTGAAGAGGTTTAATAGCAGCACCAATACTTGGTCCGAATGCTTGCATATAGTTAAATAAGAATGTGTATTTTGGCTGTCTTAACTGTAAATCAAAATGATAACTAAATTGCTGAGCGTTATAGATGACTCCTGCTGATGCATTTAAGTTGTCAGACTTGTAACTTGTAGCAACAACAGCATTTGAGATTACACGCTGTGTCCCAAATTTGTATGTTAAATATGCACCGGCAAGGAAGCGAGCTGGGAGTTGGAAGAAAGTAAATATAGTTTGCTGATCTTGTAAGTGGAATCCAGCCCATAGAACTTTTTTATAACAGTAGCAAGAACCCATTCCTGGATTTTCACCAATTCTTAAATCATTTGTAACATCGCCAAATCTTGCTGGTAATGTTGTTTGGAAAGTTATAGCATTTGATTCAAGTGATAATCTTGTGTTTGCAGTTTTTGATAATTTGAATGAAAGTCTATTTACTTGATCGCAAAGCTCAGCTTTAACGTGTCCATCATTTATAACTATTGATTCGGTTGAATTGTTGTTAATTGGCCCGTATAAAATAGTTGGAATTAATTTTCCTTTTGTTGAGTAGCAAGCAGTAAAATAATCTGTTTTGATAACAAGATGATCTTTTTTGGATCCTGCTGTAACAATTTTAGGAACAGTTATAATTTTCCTAATGCGATATATTTTTCTCCCAGCGGACCTCATTATAAAATGTGACATTTCAAAGGTGACATTAAAGGTGACAATATCGAAAAGTGCCAATAAATATTACAACAAATCAAAAGTGACAATAAATGTGACAAATTTTAAAAGTGACAAGAATTGAAAGTTAAAAATGTGACAGCATCAAAAGTATCAATAAATGTGACAAATATTAAAAGTGACAGCGAATAACTTAGAGAGAATGGCTTCCGTATATATTTCTTCGATTACGTGGCCAGAATCATCGATAATTAAAATTCAGACAGCTGATGGATGCCAGATGTGTCTTCATAAACCATTTTTGAAACATAGATGGCCGATGTATAACCAAAATCCAGAGCTTGCGCTTGAAACTGCTCAGTCTTTAAACAAAGATGCGCTTCAGGCTCTCCTTTTATTCATTTACAGTAATCTTCCAGCCAAACTTTCATATGTACAGATTTTTCAGCGCTGTGGATTAACAAATCCAGCAAGTTTACAAGACTCAACATTCACAGATGATATGAGGAATATGATGAATGATCCAGAAACATACGATTTCACTCTTCATGCTGCTGAAGATGGAAAATTTGTTGGCTGTCATCGTCCAGTGCTTGCTGCACGCTCCAAATACTTCAAAGCATTGTTTATATCAAACTCATTAGAGAATGAAACATCAGAATGGAGATGTGCAAAACCAATTCCATATCGTACTCTGCAATTCTTCGTTGAATACCTCTACACGGGACAAATTACTAGCCCTGAAATTCCACATATTATACCACTTTGTTGGCTCGTTAGATATCTTCGTTTATCAAATGAAAATGAAATCGAAAATATAGTTATATCAGTACTTTCTCGTGAGCTTAATAACGATAATGTTGATGTTATTTCAAAAATTGCAGATGAATGGAATGTAAGATGTGTAAAGGGACTTGTAGTCAAGCATTATTCCAAATAATTAAACTAATTAGCTTGTAGATGTTGAAATAAAATTGTAGATTGTTATAATATTTAATTCATTTTCTAATATATTTGAACAACAATTGCTTCAAAACAATATAAGAATATGTAGTAGTCAAAAAGAAAATATAAATGTTTGATGGTGGGGTTATTATCTTTTATTTGATAACAAATTTCAAAATTTCAATAATTTCTATTAAACAAGCATGAATGTATATGCATAAGTTTAAAATATGAATATTGGATGCGTATTTGCTCGGTTAATTTAGGATTTTATTGTTTCATAATTTAGATCTGAGGAAATTGGAACCAGAATCTCGAGCATTATTCGTTTTATGGATGATACTATTGTTTTATCGGCAGTAAAATGTTCTGTAGCGTTAAATATTTTGAAATGCGTTATAAATATTCATATAAATCCCCGATTTCAATTCCATTAGGTTATTTTGCTAAAATGAAGCTTGTTTATTGTTAAAAAAAAAACGATTTTTATTTTTTGGAATTTTGTAAAATTCTGTACGTTAAGAAAATCAATGGCAGATTGCGATTCCGCCCAGCTGATCCTCGAGTTCGATCAGGAGGCAGCAGCTCGAAAAGAGGTGATAATAAAGAACATGGAGGCCGCAAAGAATAACATGATCAACGCTCTGGAGCTTTCTTTATTATCGATTCCGGAGGCAGTGAGGAAGATGCCAATGAAAAAGTTAGTGGAAGAGTTCGGTGGAGACATACAGAAGGCAGCTTGCTCATTAGTTCCTAAATCATCTTCGAAGACACCAACAAAACATTCAAACACTCCAAAGAAGTCGCCAAAGAACGCTTTATATCAAAACGCTTCTCTTACTGATCTATTGAACCAGAAAGCGCAAATGGTACAAAAATCTAATACAAGGAAGACTCCAACTAAAGGAATGCTTCCACCAAGGATTCCAACTCCTAACAAGAGACCAAAAACACCTACAAGATCCCCTCTTACGCCTCGCAGAATAGAATTGAAAGCTTAATTTATGCGAAACTGTTTAATTTATACTATTTACCTCAACATGTGAACGAATACTTTACAACCATATATTAGCATTAATGTTAAAAGCCTAATATATTTTTATCAAATATAATTTTGATCTTTTTTCACTCTTTTTCCCTCAAAATCTACAAATACTGACTCTAAATTATATAATTCAAAATTCATATCTAATAATTGGTAAAAAATCTGATTTTGACTTAGCTTTTTGGTTATTTGGATAGTGAAATGCAAATAGTGTTTAAAATCAAATACTTTATTATATTTTAAAAATCAAAATTACATAAAAATCAAATAAAAATCTCAGATTTTTATTGTAATTTTTAAAAAATATAAAAATTGGAGGACGCAAAAAAATTCTTCATATTATGGATTCACGAATTGCTGAACTTTCTCTTGCTATTTTTCAGGCTACATCACAAGAAGAACGCGCAGCTGCAGAAATGGAGCTTGATGAGCTTGCAAAAACACCTGATTTCTATCAAATTTGTTTTAATTTGATTGTTTCTCATCCAAATGATTCTGTGAGGCAAGAAGCCATGATTTTCGTCAGAACATACATGATTAAGTATAAGGAAATCATCCCACCCGAGTTAAAACAGTTTTGTTTCAATACTTTCATTCAAATCATTCCAAACTTGCATTTAAAGCATCTCTCTTACGCAGAAAAGATAGCAAACGACTGGGTGAAGCTGTTTTTCTTCGATAACATGATATGGACCGATTTACTTGACAAAATCGCACAACTTTCTACAGATCCAAACCTATTATTGCCTGCAGCGATGCTTGCCAAAGCTTTTTGCCGCGAAATCAAACGCAAACCAGTTAACGCAATTGAAGTTTACCAACACTTTACTTTGAATATTTTTCCGCAATTGTTTTCAATTCTTGAAACACAGAATTTGAATACAACACAGATGCTTTTCCACTGTTCTAGTCGTCTTTTAATGACAAGTGAAGCATCAGAACCAAAGAAAAAGATAAAAATGTTTATTCTCCCAATTGCTGAACAATTATATCCAATGTTGCAGCATCTTTACAACTACTCATCAATTCTCCTTAAGATACAGCCAACAGCTGAATATGAAAAGCTGGTGAATCAAATTTTGAAATTTTTATCTTCGTTTGTTTACGTTACAAAGGACAATCTCGATGAGCCAATACTCTCTCAGATCCTTTCATACTTACAAAGCGTGTTTGTTACTAAGCCATCCACGAAAACAATTGGAAAAGCTCTCGAATTGCTTTATTCTATTACTTTCAGGGCAAAGATTGCATCAGTTCTTGCAGATAACGCCATGTACTTCATTTCCGAAGTATTTGCTTCATTTTTCATTCTTCAACAAAATGAAA
The DNA here is from genome assembly GCA_008369845.1 of Trichomonas gallinae. NCBI lineage: Eukaryota > Parabasalia > Trichomonadida > Trichomonadidae > Trichomonas > Trichomonas gallinae. The sequence goes on from MRSU01009051.1 coordinate 27,558, forward strand.
TTGAACAAGCAGAAGAAGATCCAGCGCAATTCGTCCAAAATATCGAGAAAGAAGGCCAGAACTGGAATGATCCACGCGCAAGTGTCGCATATATCATTGAAAAAGCAATATTATTAAAAATGGGACCAATTCATGAGGCATTATACGCAATTCTCGGCAATGTTATATCAAACCCTGAATCTTCAGCACAGTTATTTGCCGTCTGTGACCTATTTTCTACAGTAGTTTTCAAGAATGATTCTCCAGAACTTGAAGAACTTATGCCAACACTATTAGCTTTAGCTGACAATGACGATTTTCTCATTAGAGCTGGCGCTTTCAAGATCCTTTCACGCGCTGCTGACTGCCAATCAACAATTTCTGCTCTTGATACTTGTTTAAATCACATTTCCGACGATTCGTTGCTTGTAAGGTACTACGCATGCGTCGCTTTGGCGTTAATCTTCCACACACTCCATAAAAGCGAATCACGTGAAGAATTAGTTTCGCAATTACGCGAACACATTGGTCAAATTGTGGAAATATTCTTAAGCATTGGTGCAGAATTCCACAGCGATGCTATATCCAAGTCACTCATGGATATTCTCGAATTTTTCTCGACAGATGTTATTCCTTATGCTGTTTCCATCTCTCAGACATTGTTTGCATCATATATCGAAGAGGTCCAGCAAGCTGAACAGAGCGGAATCAGTGGATCTTCGCTTATTCCAGCTGCAATCAATACATTAATCGAATGCATGAAAGGAAATCCAAATAACACCGAGATGCTGAACGAGATATATGGATACAACCTCGAAGCCATCAACTCTTTGATAGGTCACGTTGACCTTGAAGAAAATTTCAGAATTGCATCGAGAATCGTTGACGCAGCATCAGTTTTTGTGCCTGATTATTGGAGAATATTGGAGTGCGTGTCCAATGACTTGCAAGCTGACCCGAATTTGATGCCAGATCAAGTCAGGCCTCTTCTTTCATATCTTATTGACAGAGACACAGACATAAACTCGCGTGGAGTTGTCCCTATGATAGTAGAGATCCTCAAGGGCTTCGTGGAGAGGGCGGAAGACGGAATGGGCGATATTTTGAACATCGCGGCTGGCCTGATATTGAGGACAGGCGATGTCGACAATATAATAGGCGCGTTCATGGAAAACATTTTGTCCGAGTTCAACGAAAACGGAATGCAGTACGACTGCGGAATCGACTCGATCGTCTCTGTCGTCATCTTCATCAGGGGCATCCAGGGGATGGATATATTCGGCGAGCACTCTCAGCCAATTCTCGAGGCGTGGTCTGACTGCGAGGAATTCCCGTTCAAACTCGCCGCCGTCGTCAACAAGATGAACGAGTTCATGCAGTTCGACGCGAACTTCTCTACAAGGGTTTTGGCTTCTACAGTCAAGATAGTCTACGAGCAGATAAACTACGACGAAGGCGGTGATGACGACGACATTGTTTTCGGCGGAGAAGAAGAAGATCAAAATGAAAATGAAGAAAACAAACTCGATCAGCTCGACAGCGAGTTCTGCATAGAGAAGATCGGAGCTGGAATGTACGGATCATCAGATAAAATGACTGCATGGTTCAATCAGGCTGATTTGATTCGCAATTTCCAAGCATTATTGCAAAACATTTCCAACACTGGAATTCTTGATTCAGTCGCTCATATATATGAGCAGAATGAAGATACAAACTATCTTTCTTGCATTGATCAAATGAATGAATATGCAAATAAGATTTCTAAGAGCAAATAGAGTATATAAAGATTTTCTGTTTAATATACATAGAAGTAGCAATGATTTAAGAAATAATTTTAGCTAACAAAGAAATTTTTTATTAGAAATACAATAATATATAATTTATAGCCATGAAAACATTCATAATATATAATGGGATGAAGCAAATAGTGAAACAAGTGATTTTTCTGAGAAAATTAATTATATTCTCAGAAAATGAACTAAAATCAATTATAACCAGTTGACTGATACATTAAGGAGTCTGGGCTGTTGATTTTCCTGATAGAAAACGGATTCCGACGGTGATGGACATTTTAATGATACTAAAAGTGATTCAGAGTTAAATTCGTGATCTCCACTTGTTGCCAATTCTCCATCTTCTAGAGAGTCATCGCATTCAAATGTAACATTGAATCCATCAAACTCTTGTGTGTAATAAGATGGAATATTTTCATCCATATCATCAAAATGAGGTTTTAATGGTGATTTAGCATAATATCTTGCATCAAGAGCTTCAATTGAGTACCCAAATGTTAGTTTTATGAAAGAACCAGGTTCTGGATATTCCATTGTTAATCTTTGAGCGACATATTTATCAAAACCAGCTTGCCTTGGTTTACCTTGTTTATCTACCCACTCTACGACATTTCCACCATATAATGTCAGCATTTTATCAGCACTGTAAGCGAAAGAAACAACATCTGTACCAACTTGGCCTCTCTGCCTCTGCATTTCTTCTAATTCCCTCTCACACATGATCCATGACATATGGTAAGGGACTTCATCGTAGAATTTCGAATACGAAAGGTTTGCTAAAAGAGATATTTTCACCTCTTCTTCAATGAGTGGAGAAGCATAAACATTTGAGACTGTTTTGATATGTTCTTGCATGAGACGAAGCATTTCGTTGGAAATCGCGATTCCTCCATGTAAATCGTAAAACATTCTCTGTTTTTTATCGAGGAATCTGTAGTTTTCGTCAAAGAAGTAGCTAGAATGTCCCCATATTTCTGGTACAGATGAGTTCTTCCAGTTGAAAAAGTAAGAATATTTTGATGGAACAAAATAAGTTTGGTCCTCCATGATCAAAAACCACTTTTTCTCAGTGTATTTTTCGTATATATCCTTGAGAACGTACAAATTTCTGATTCTGCTGCGAGCAAGAGGAGAATCAATTCCTGTTCCCTCCAAAAATGGAGCTGAATCAGGAATCCTATGGAAAGTCATATTGCAGCGTGGGTTTTCTTTCGTTAATTTGCTGACTAAATCAAAATCGATGTCATCTGTATATATATGTACTTCAGGAACTCTCCTAAACCACGTTTTGGCAAGAAGACCAACTCTTTTCTCTGCATTCTCTTTCGTTGTCGTTACAACAAACAAATGATTTGAATAAAATGTCCATTGATATGATCTGATGAAAAACAAACTTAACATTTTATGAATAAATTTTAATTCCAATTGTTCAAAAACAAGATTAAAAACTACTAATGATATCTATTTGGTTCTAAACCAATATTTAATTTCAAAATTTATCATAATCTATAATTACACCAAATATAGCTAAATATATCATGGAAATAGGGCATATATGTTTTTTGGTTGTAAAAATCATATATCAATCACTTGTTTTTGCAAAAATTTTATCAATATGCTTTCTCTAAATGTGATAAGCTGCCAACACTTTCTGGATTTGAATTCTCTGAGATTGGCGTATATGCATTCTATGATTGTCACAAACTTATTTCATTTGAAAAAAAAAACAAAAATTCATTGAAATGATGAAATTTGTGCTGACTGTCACAATTTGAAATCGATTCTAAGGTTTGAAAGTGTCAATAGATTAGGGATAAATGTTTTTCATATTGTGATTCATTGATAACAATTGCATCATTTTCGATTTTATAAAAGAGTTTGAAAGCGATAGAGATGATAGGGAAATGTGCATACCTCTAAATGGGTTCTATTATCCTAAAGCAGAGTTGTTTTTCAAGCTACAAATATACTGATAAAAATATCTGCAAACTGCTTTTTTCAATGATTTTATAAAGATGTTTCTGCCATACTTCTAGTAATATTGTATCTTTCATTGAAAATCCAAGTTATATATGCATTCAAGATTCAATTTAATAAAGAAAAGAGGAAATCTTTAATTATTGTTGCAACCTATGACTCTAATCCTACAGAGTATAATGACGCAGTCTCATCATCATGCTGGTATTTCCGACTCATAAAAATTCATCATGATTTATTTTTTAATTTTCTCAAGATCTAGTTAATTTTGAGCAATAAAAATATAATAACATGATAAAGGATAAATTAATGCATTTATATTTTGAAAATAAATGTTCATTTTCGTTTATATAAGTGATCAAAAATGATTTTTTTGTAAAATTACGAAATTATTAAAATATATCAACAGAAAATATCAAAAACATCAAAAAACAAAAAATTTAGATCGGGATCTAAAAAGGTGACATGCGGGAAAAATATGGAGCTTTATGGCACAAAACTTCATATTTTGGGCAGCATCACAGGGGGTTTTATGCTCCATAGAAATGATAAATGGCCAAATATCATCAAAATCACTGTATTTTTGATATTTTTCGCTGCATTTTATCTATTATTATCATTTGAACTGCCAAATACCGCAATTTTCTTAATATCGACTCTAATTGCAATAGTTGTACTAATTATCGAACTAATTATGATATGGTTCAATTCATTACTCGACGATTCTTTAAATACTCACGAGGACTTCGAAGAAATAGAATCTATCATACCAGCAGGTATCAGTGGCCCACTATGGGAAAGCAGACACTTGTTATTCGACGAAAGAATGCAAATGGATGATCGCGTGTATCAACTTGTAAGGAAAGGCTTTGATATTGACGAAATTTTCAGACTAGTTACACTAATACAGAATGGTGCTGTAACAAGAGACATGCAAGATCGAGCACCTGTCCGAAAAGTGAAAACAAATCTGATTTTATTATGCGGAAGACCAGTAAATGTCCACTTCGATAGAGACTCCTTACAAAGAACATTCGCTCGCCCTGTCAATAATTGGCATCTACTTTCAGCATTTATACTTTCAGTTATGCTTCCAATAGGTATTACGATTTCGCGCAGTTTGATACCAAAATACTTAACATGGCTGGCAGCTCTACTAGCTACATCTGCAATTTTCTCTCTTCTGCTGCCTCCTCAATGTGATCCTTATTCTACATCATTCACAGATCCTTACATTTCATATTCAAGGGCCGCAGTCGCTGTATCTATGGTAGGATCTTCATGTCTTCTGCTGTTATTGCAGCCATATGTTCCAGAATATTATTCTTTTATGGGATACCTAATTAATATTCCAAGTTTGATGAATCTTGCTGCGAAAATCTTTTATCTCTGCTTTTTGATGTATCCGGTTGGGTTTATGATAGGAATTTTCGGTCATCCAGTTACAACAATTCATTGGCTGATAGAAAGCTTGAATAAGTATCTTTTTGGTATCAGCGGATCAACAAATATCAAGAAGAGCTTCGGAGCTTTCATGTCTTCCCTTGTAATGGTTGTAATTGTAGATTTAGTCCTAACTTTCAAAAATCCACCAATTACCGTATGTTTGTCCATGTTTTTCGTTACTTTCTTCACCCAGTTTTCAATTGCAGACAACTGTCAGACATTTATGAAAAGACATCTCGTTTCAGCATTGATTTCAGCCTGTTTATCTGGTGCTACTGCATTCTCCAACTGGCTGATCAACGAAAAAGCCATACATTTCGTGCTCATTTGCATTATTTTATGTCATGCAGTTATTGATCTCATTTTTCCATACGTAACAACGCATCAACAATACGTGATATTCCATGGACGCATACTTTCATACGCTTTTCTCACAAAATATGCCCACTACATTACAAATTTCGTTACTGGTCCAGCATATATATCTATTTCATTGATAAAATACCCAATAGAGCCATATATAGCATCCACAATCATCCTCCACGGCCTCAGAATCTCCCAAACTCTTCCCCACATCTTCTGCGTTTCATTAATAATTTCTTATTTTCTTCTCTTCAGAGAAACAGGCTTCAAATCGTTATCCACTGATTTATTCGTCTCTCTGATGCTCTCGCGCAAACTGATTAAAGTGATGAGATACCTCAGGGTCTGGTTTAAAGCTAGATACGTTCCAGCGAAGATCTACACTGATCCTTTCCTCGATAAATGGGAATATTTTAAGTCAGCGGTTCTGACAACAGTTATTTCATTCATTCCTCATCCTCTGAGCATAGTCAGCGGCCCAGCTCTTGGCTGGTCATTGATAACAGGAGCTCCTCTTTCAATATCATTCGGATACATTGGATTGTTCTTCTTTTCGCCTCCGAGACCGAATTCTTTCTACGATTTCGTCAACGGTGATGTTCCTCACGATGAATATATCAAATCATCAAGCGATTATCCGCTGGAAGCCCCGACATATCTATCACTAAGTGAAGCTCTACAGAAAGATTTCGGAAACATGGTGAAAGACGGACGACTCGGCTTAGTTAACGATGACAGTTTCTTCCTAATGATGAGCGACGACTTAATGGCAATTGTTCACGTTATTGCTCTGGAAGCCAACAAAGTCAGCTTCCAAGTGAGAGGCTTAGAGTATATATCGCAGACATTGTGTCACGGTGGTGAGCTCTCAGTATTGCAGCAGATAGTCTTGGAGCACCAAAACTTCGGAAATATTGGCCAATGTTTCGCTTTCAAACATTCGATGTTCGAACTTAGAGCAATGAGGATTCCGCTGACTATGATAAGTTTCTCGAAATGCTCATTAGTAGAAAATGTTATCCCGAGACTAGGAAAATCCTTCTTGATGTGGGAGCTGAGATCATTGGTTTTCTTCGCGCTGAGTTTCATGAAGAAAGAGAATCAGTTCACAAGCGAAGAAATCGCGGCGATGAATGAAAAACTGAGAGGAGTTAAGCCAGGTTTCAGCGAGAGAAACATGGAATATGTCAGATACGTTGCTTCTCACCTGGATCTGCAGCTTGATGAGAGAACACTGAAGAGATTATGGGTTGTTACTCATTTCGTTCATTCAGTTATTGTCAGCAGAAACGGCGGATTCAAATATGACAAAATTTTGGACGTTTTCGACGGCAGGGAGGAGCTGCATGACGAGATAAAGGACAATACAGATGTTATACTTTACGCCTTTAGATACAGTATCGCCATTTTGTTTTTGGTGTCAGTTGGATTGGAGCCGGAAAATTCGACGAATCAGTCAATTGTTCAGTTCATGGAAGAAACTGAAGAGAGCTACAAAGCATTGCCGCTAAGATCACCAGAACTTGAGCAGGCACTGCAGCAATATGATAGGCCAGTTATCACGCTAGTTTTAAACGAAGAAGTTATTGAAGTTGTTAGATTTGCAAAAAGTGATACAAATTGGGCTGTTTTCTCGTTGGAGCCTGAATGCATCAGAGGGTTTTGGGCGAATGAAGCCAGATCTATTCTATTCTTTGCTCTTTCCAGCAGAGAAAGACATTCTATACAAGCATCTGTTCCGACATTGAGAAATATCACGAATCAGAGCTGTAATTCACCTGTAGGTTATCCTGCGTATGTTACTAATATCATATATTCGTACAGTGACAAGGAATTCTCTAATAATACTAATGATAGAAATACAACTGCTAATCATTAGAATATTATTTATTTTTTGTTTGTTATTTTTATAAAGATTGTTTATTATGTTAATATTCTTCATTATATGTCACACATTCAACTTATTGAAAAATAATTTTTTTTTATCTTTAAAATAAGATTGGAAACTTTAAAATAAGTAAATATAGAAGGATATTATCACTCCATAATAATCAATCTTTCATTGTTTTTATAATTTAAATAATAATTTTTCATTTAATAATCCAATTGTTTTTAATCAAGAACAAGCCTATATATTATTACTATAATTCAAACGATTATATAAACTATTGTGCTTAGTATTATTTAAAGTAATCAATATGAATATGTGTTGCAGAATTGTTTTAGTTCAATTACACATGTATTTAATAAATATAATCATTGGATGGAAGTAGAATCTAGTGTTCATATGCTCTAATTCGTTTATTTCGTCAGTTAAGAATACAATAAAAATTCTATCAGTATTTACAGAACGAAATAACTTGATAATAATATTACTTTAATTGAGTATATTCGATTTTAAACAATTACATCATCACATGAAATTTTCCATGTTTTATTTCATTGATAGAATAATATGATAGATCATATATTATTGGCTCCTGTAGGAAAATGTAGCATTTACGGTTTTCAAACTTCAGTATGATTCTTCGTCATCAAAACTACAAACTAGGTTAAAAATACTCGTCAAGATATCATCTACAAATATATCATCATAGACGACCAAGTTGTCCACCCAGCATTTTGGAGTTTTATGACTATAAACATATGTTAATAGCTTTGACGATTAATTTTGTTTGGTAAAGAAAATAGAAGCTTTTCTGAATTAGCGTAAATTCTCCATTGAAAAGAATATTATTGAATGATTAAAGAAAAATGTTTGGGAACCCAATGCACACTAAACGCAACAGATGGAGGTGAAGCTTTTAAAGTGTAAAAACAATTTTACGCCGCCTTTGAAAATTTTATTGATTTTCGTGGGAAACAAACCACTTTAAAAGGTCTGTTGAATATCAGCGAATGAAAAAACATAACAATTTCTTTTCTCAATTGTTTCAATTTGCTAATAGCAAAAATCTTAAAAGATTCATGCATTTCATCAATGCATGATTTTTTAAACAACAAAATTTAAGTTGTCTAGACAATTTGCAAATAAATTTTTCACTGCAGAATGATTGTTATTATGCTTTAATTTTCAATCAATAAACAATTTACTGCCACCTCATTCAAAGTTTTAAAATTGGCTGAAAACGTACCGTACGCCATCGCCGCTAAGCAACAAATCTACGGTGGAGAACAATTCAAGAATGATAAAAAACGTGCTTAACTCCTTCACAAATTTTTAATTTTGAAAAAGACTTGAAATTTTGTTGCTTTTTTTGTCCGAACAAATTACTTAAAGCTAAATACGGGATGGCAAGGCGTTATGCATGCTAAAAACAATCTCAGTAGAGAAATGACGTAAAAAAGCTGTTATAGAAAAGTGAATTATTTTTCAACACAGAATCTAAAATCTTTAAAAACCAAAAAAATATCTATTAATTATAGCCATGATGCTCGAATTTACCACTTAATGGATTTTGTTAGTCATTCAAAAAGACAGAACAACATTGAAAATAGAAAATTTCGGTTTTGAAAGCTATAAATCACTCCAAAAATCAAATATTTATTGTTTCTGAAACTCATAAAGCTGTTTTTATTATATTTAGGTTTTTTCTATCACTTTTGAATGTATTGAAAACATCATTTTTGTTGAATATGATGGAACCTAGCTTATTCAGAGAGATTCTCCTGACGAGGAAGACGAAGAACTATAAGAGAAACACACCGCAGAGCCAAAGGGACCACGAGTGCATCAAGAAAAGAATGTTGATAAACGGAATCAAAATGGATTATGTTTCAGCATACTTGGAGCGCCAAGTTGGTGAATATATGACTCTAGTTAACCTTCTATCTATAGCCCAAGTGGTCTCTTCAGAAGTAAATATTAAAATAGACAGATTAGCTAAACGTAATCGATCAGCTCTTTTGTGCTGGTACGCGGAGAATTGGGATAAAATAAGTCCAGTATTATCAATGATGAGAACGAAGCTCCATTCTATAGTTTCTAACACGAGAAAAGACATGAAAAATCAGATGCGCGATTATCAGTATAATAGTTCTAGTTCAGATGATTATTTTGATCCGTCTGATATTAATACTTTGTTGAATGTTCATTAAAATTTTTTATCTATGTTATTATTTTATATAAAAACTCTTTTTTTGTGACAATAGAAAAATTTTCTATGCTTATGATTTTTAATGAATAATATTTGTTCCTAATGACAGGAGAATAAATTATATATAAATATTAATGTTGATCTGGACGATAAAAAATTTCTTTGTTGATTTTCTTTTCATTTTTAAACATATTTAAATCGATTTATATAACAAAAATTTTCAATTCACTCAAAATTACAAAAAATTAAAACTGCGATTTCTACATCGCATAAATTAATTTACTATTGATCAAATTAAAAATAATTAATCTCTAGAAAAGTGACAAAATTTTATGAATTTTCAATTGAAATGTAAATCCACGGTTAAAAGTGACAACATGGATATATATATTATTCCTTATTTAATTTTATCACATACTTTTAACCCCACATATAACAATCGCAGATAAAATTCTCAAATTAATTTTGTGAGCATAATCAAAAATCATTATATGAATCAATTCATGCAAAAAAAAAAAAAAAAGATTTTTGAACGTTGACCAAGTATTCCTATACTGTACACGGTGATAAACATATAAACCGAATAATCATTCCATCAAAATATAATAAATTGAGACTTTTTTTATATTCAAACATTTTTGTTTCTTCATAAAATATAAAATAAATATTTGTGTGTCATTAATAAGCAATTTGTAGTTCCTTTTATACAAAACCGTTCAATCATAATTAAATGCATAAAATAATCGGATTGATCACATCTAAATGGTGCAAATGTAATATTCACTGCACATTGATGCTGTTGAACGATTCTTTAAACATCCAAGTACAAAAATTTTCAATTGTTTTCGATTTTGTTAGTTTTAAATGTATTTATCGCTTATATATCAATACATAAATGATTTTTATATATAAATTTTTATCATCAAGTTTCGAAAAGCACTAAATTAAGAATTTCAAATATAACACAGACAATATATTGATTTTCACTAAAATAGTTGAGATTTTCATATAATATACAAACGAGGAAACTAATTATGTATATAGGATTTAATAAGCACAAGAAAAACCTTAATGGGTGGAATTTCATTTCAGATTATAACCGAAATGAATGAAACACAATTGCAATAGCTCTAACCTTGAAGATAAACCATTTCCATTGTTTAAAACGTTCTATAACATAATTTATTCTTCTTTTTATTTAATTTCGAGCAGTATGCTTGTAAATCATAAGCTATGCATTTGAAAAGGTGCTATTTGCATTATAGCATTTTGTAGTATTTAAAATTGATCCAATTCCCTATTTGAAATATTATTTTCTATATTTAAAGAAAAATGATTCAGAGTATTAATCCAATAACACAAAACTATGTAATTATAAATAGATAAGTGTTTAATCGAAAAAATTTCAAATGATTTCGACAAAACACTCAATTCGAAATATCTGTTTATTCTATTGACATACAATCACGATCAACATTTATATTATCAATAGATATAATCTATCTCCACAATCACGATTGAATTTTGCCAAATTTTTTTAAGGAAAAACAGAAAAGGTTTAAAATAATTCAATGTACAAGGCAGGAATATGTGATTTAGGAATTAAACACATTATTAAGCAATAGAGATTTATTCGAAAATTGAATTTAACAGCACTTGCCACCCTTACTATTATCCTTCTTTTTAGCTTCTAATAAAACTTCATCAGGATCCTGTTCGCTTGGCGGAATCATTGAAGCAACGTCTAATGCGATAGTATCAAAAAGATTGTTAATATTTTCACCAGTTTTGGCTGATGTCGCGAAATAAGCCATGTTACTTGCTTTAGCGTATTCTTGGACTTTGTCTAACTCAACTTTCGTTGGGAGATCAATTTTATTTGCAACTAAGTAGTATTTCACTTTATTTGCATGCATATCCTGAGCTTCTTGGAACCATTGCTGTGCTGCATCGAATGACTCTGGTTCCGTTGCGTCGAATACAATTATAATAGCTTTAGCACCCTGCGAATATCTTGGAACAAGGCTTCTATAGCGTTCTTGTCCAGCCGTATCCCAGATATGCAATGTAATCGAGCCTTTATCCGTTTGAATATCACGAGAGATGAAAGCAGCTCCAATCGTTGATTCTTGATCACCGCCAAATGTTCCGCGAGAGAATCTAACGACTATACTGGTTTTTCCAGCAGAGCTGGCTCCCATTAAAACAACTTTAAACTTCTTGTTTGAATTCATTTGATTCGAAAGCGGCACTTTTACATTCGTCACTTTTTATCCACCGAATGAATAAATTATTTCTAGTTTTTGTCTTGATATTTAGTATATAGCCAACAATGGTATCACAACTAAAATCTTATGATTAAATTTTTCATTCAATACTCGAATTCCAATGCTTTTGGAAAGCTTAGAGTAACAAATATGATAAAAGAGATAATATATTATGTACCGTTGCATTATTTAAAGCTCTAGAATCTTCAACACATTTCCATTTTCATGATATTTTAGTGAAAATTGATTTAATAAAAAACGTATGTTTAACGAGTAATTTTCGAGTATACAGACTGATTTTATTACATAGATATATGATAGAAATTGTGAAGGATTTATGATCCCTTAACTTCCACTTTGTTTATAAATTATTGAGAAAGTTTTCTAAATCTGATTTTGACCGAGGAATTCTAAATTGTCCAGATATCAATGACGCTAAAAATAAGAAATATCGAAATATCATATCCATGCAATTATTATTTGCCTATTAAAATTAAATATGAACGACTCCACATTTTCTCCAAAATTTAGGAATAGACTATTGAGGTGACTTTGTCAACATTCAACTTTACAGTGGCAGAAAAGATTTACATAACAAAATATTTTTTTTTAATAAAATGACTAAATCTTCCTGTTATAATTAAATACAACATGACCTGACGTACTTAACGCTGATAATGGTTGTATTATACAAAATTGCTCACGTTAAATTGTGTGAAACATTTTTGTAATGTCATAATCTGCATGTTGAAGCATTCAATGTTATGCATATCATTTATAACTGGCTGTTGCCTGAATTCTTTTAAATGTGATTGATGAAATAATTCCATGTTAACATCTGCACCATGTTCAACAAGCAATCGAACAATCTCAAGAGATTTCATTTCAACAGCAATTGAGAGGAGTCTTTTACAAAAATAATAACCAAATATGATTGATGAATTATTTATAATAATGATAAACAAATGTGTTTAATTCTCAAAAATTCAGTCGAAATTTGTTTTGATTTTGAAAAAAAGTTTTCGAATTTAAAACCTCATCGACTAGATATACTCAGTAATATTATAGCTTGTGTTATGCTGCGGATTTCACATAAATCAGTTATTTTTTTCTCCGAAATCATATCACATTTGAAACTTACTCGTATTGACTATGAATAATATGGCATTAAAATTTTATAAACAAAATAACAAAATTTGATTTCGATTTTTTTTTGCAATTTTTATTTAATATCTAAATCAGACAATGGATAAAACAGCAGGATATTCTTTTTACTGCACAAAATATAGAAATCAGAAAAATAACCTTTAATATCTTTAATAAACAATGAATATAACAGTAGGAATTTCTATACTAACACTTATACTTATCGAATACAACCTAACTATAGTAATTAAAGTATAAGATCCTCAATTACACTGTAATTACTATTGTCTTTGTTGATCAATAGCACAATATGATGTTTCCAAGGCATTATGAGCATTAAAAAAAACTTATTCTAGTTTAAACGAGAAATTTGACTGTCAAAAAATGATAATAAAATAATCCAATTTTTGGTCATAGACAACCACTCATGAAATAATTAAAAAGCTATTTGTCACTTTTGGATCCACTTTTTGTGAAAATAAAACTTTTTGAAGGAAATACAATTTTTGTCTTTATGCTGATTCTTTGACTATTTCATTATAAAAATATTTTTAAAATCGAATACTTGTAAATTTTGATTTCTTATAATAAAAAAATGGGAATCAAGTACGATTGGAAGAACCTCGAGCTCATCAGTTTGACGTCAGTTACTAATGTCCTCACATTTATTCAGTTCGCACTTGTCCCACTTTCTAAAGCAAATGTCCGTCAGACAGGAACTAATTTTTCACTAATTAACTTTTTGGGCTTAGAAAAGCTTCTTCTCAAGCCAATCGAATACATTAAACAATTTCAAGCAATTAATCCACCGATGCGATGCTTACTTAGCGCTACAATAATTATCTGTTTTATTAATCTCATGACATTATCTTTCTTCTTCCCAACATACAAACTCTACATCTTCTTATGCGATCTTTTCTTACCAGGTATGTGCATGATGTCCATACTATGGGCTGCCAATGATTATCAACCTTCAGGCTTGAAGGTTAATGTTCCATTCATCATCATTGGTATTCTTTGGATGATTGGAAGACTTTCTGTGTATTTTTATTTCAAATGGCATGATATTTTTCACAGAAATTGGTATAAGAGAATGGCTAGACTTTTAACTGCTATTTTCTTAGAGCGCCTTAAGCTTGCCCAAAAGAAGAAGAATGTCGATGAAGAACATTTAAAGCAGATGGATGAAGATATGGAACGTATGAGACAAATAGTAATTCAGCGTGAACCAGGAATTGATTACAGATATTATCCTAAGTGGAGAAAGATTTTTGACATTGCTCTTGCTGCTGTATCAATAATTATATTCTTAATTCTTACATTGATATGGAAAAAGGTTGTTATGGGCGGAGAAAATGCAAATAAAACCAACAGAGAGGCTGTTGCTACATGTTTAATCGTCACAACTGCAGTTATTCTTGTTTTCTTTATAATTCGTTTATTACTCGCCCTTCTCTACTTCTTCGACAAGACAGCGCCAATGCTTGTTGGTCTCCGTCGTTTGGCCTTCAAAGGTATCATCATGCTTTCTTCTCTTGTTATCATTCCAGTTTGTAACTTAATTTTGAATGCCACAGATTTGACAGATCAGAAATGCCCTTACAAACAATATTGGGACTACAAAGTCGAAGCATCTACTTTTATTCAATTCTTCACAAGACGTGACGGCGCGGGCTGTGCAAATTGCTCAAGGAGATCTTATGAATGGAAACCTTGCGTAAAAGTTTGCGCTCAGCTAGCTAATGAAAAAGCTAATCGCGATGGTGGATACCTTTCCGAATACGAAATTGCTAAATGCTATACTATTCCTATGATCTTTATTCAGATGCTTTTCCTTTTCATTATGATTCAGGTCCACAACCATCTTTTCAAGAAGCATCGTAACTTCATTGAGCTTCTTCCTGCTCCAACTACAGATATTGAAGCAAAGTTCACATCAGTTGTCGATCGTATTAAATCCTCGGGCGCTTACCAATTTACTTCTTACTCTCACCAACATTCGCTTTTCAACTTCGACTTCACACAATTTAAGGCTTTCGTCCTGTTTGCTGCCTCAACTTTCCCAATTTTCCCTGCAGCGATAGTCCAACAACAAGAAGCAGTAATCATCACAATTATTTTCGTCATAGTTTGCGCAGGTATTTCCTTCTACATGCTTTTCCGCACACCGTTCAAATCTCCTCTTCACAACATTCTCAATATTGCCGATTATGCACTTGGCACTTTCACATCTGTTGTCGCTGTTGTTTCTGCTGCTAAGGGGTACGTCAGCCCAATCATCGGCACAATATCTTACTTTGCGGTTATTATTGTTCCATTTGTTTTGATTTTTACGCTTCCATTCTTCCTCAAATTCGATCCATCAATGCGCCCAACAAAATATAAGCTAAAAGATATCATGAGAAAACAGAAGAAGGTCCATAAAGCTAAAAGAGCAAGGAGATATAAACAGAAAGTTGACCTATCAGATTCTGCAGAAGAATCATCAGGGCGTGAAGACCCAGATTTTGCAATCACTGATTTTGACACCGTTGCACTTTGCCCCACATATACTCAAGAAGGTAGAAATAAGAGACAGAAGCTTTATGAGCCGAAAATCAAAAAAGTCTGGACGAAAGTCACTATAGTTGAAGGTGACTTCGCAAAAGTTACAAATGAGTTGTTCGAAATTGCTGATAATTACCTCGATGTTGAATCATTTGTCTCTGTTACGAGATTTTTGTCCTTTGCAACAGTCTACTGCGCTCTCTGCCTAGGATACGGCGTCGGCGCAGGTGTTGCATTTTGGCAAAAGGACAAACTTCTAGTTAGCGAAGCTAACCCATACTGCGGCGTAAATTTCAAAGATTATTATCATGACAACATAACACATGGTGAATGGGCGAAAATATAATAAATAAAATTTATTATTAAAACCTGTGTAGATGCTTCAAAATTTTCGGAGTCGAAATATTATTTGATTAAACAATTTTAAAATTGACACAATGTTGTTTGTTCATTGATTTTCGGTGATTTTTTTTAAAAAAATATCTTGCTTTAGGCTGAGACTTCTTGATTTCTCATAACACTCTATGTATTACATATATATATAGTAAAAAACATACAATATTATTTATTATTCTATTAACAAACTATATTATCTTTTGTCTAGCACGAGACTCACGATAACATGCATAAATTTCAAGTATTAACAATGGGACTGTGAGAATAACAAAAATAAGATCGGAAATAAATTTAAGGACTGCAGAAATAATCATGAAATACGGATATTTCGGCTTATCTGGATTTAATGCACTGCCAACCCTAAAAATTTTATATTTTGGGAGATTAATTTTTGATTTGCATTCAAATGTACAATTGATGATCATTGGATCAACATCTGCATTAAGTTCAGCTCTAGTCTTAGCAGAAAACCTGCATCTGACTAAAATTAAATTGCATTTTTCTCGACTTCTTATTGCCCAGTAATTATAGTCACTTGACTGCGAAAATAGAGAGTCTGCTATCGAAATCTTTGATGTTGAGCCTTTTGTTTCAACGCAAGAACCTCCTCCGCCAACAATATCTGCAAAACTGTTTTTATGGAAAATTGAGTGCTCAAGAACACCACGGTTCACATTGTCAAAGTATATTGAACCAGATCCTCTTTTAATCATATTTTTAACAATTATATTTCCAAATACAACTGCTGATGGACAACTAATGAATAATGCTGCTCCATTAAGCGAAGAACTACATCTAGTAAAGTTGTTATTGTTTGATTCAACTTGTATGTTGGAATGCGAAAAATAAGTTCCTCCGCTTTCAGAAGCGGCGCATTTATCTGATGAAGTATCATTCATTGAGAAGCAGGCATACTGATTATATAGAGCTCCACCTTTTACTGCGTAGCATTCAAAAAATATTGAATTTTTGACAAAAAGTTGAGCATAAATGCATAATGATCCGCCAGCATATGATGTGCACCTAAAGAATTTAGAATCTGAAACTGATGTATCACATAATGCGATAATTGCGCCACCAGACGCGTTATCATTTATGCATTTATCAAATATGCAATTCGTAATCTCAATGTTGCCTGTTGCAAATGATTCTCGCCTTTTTTCCCATTTTTCATTTTCTATCAAAATTAGATTATCATTTGAATCGGTGTGAATAACGGATTGAAGTGTATTTTTGAAATCTGACTGGTGTAATCGCATATTTATTGTTTTTGAGCTCGAATATAATATTTTCGAAAATGAGTTAAAGACTTTTAACCGTGAAATATCAAGCAATTGTCTGTTAAATGACTTGGAAAATGAAAATCTTGGTGAATTCTTGATATTCATAAATGATAATGAAATAATCGAAGAATTTCCAAGTTTCATTTTGATTTTTTTTATTTAAATTTGATCAATTTCTATATATCTACTATAGATTATTTTCACTTTTTGCTAAGAAACTTACCAAAAATATTGATCTTTCGCTAAATATTTTTCAATTTAAGTTCATATCAAGAATTGATTAGAATATATCATTATTATCGATAGTATGTAATATATTTTAACTAATTTGTTTTATTGCAATGAATATATATTTGATCAAATTATAATTAATGATTTATGGAATTTAAATAGAATGAACATAATCTACTCGATAAGTAATAAATATATTTTAAGTGATAAGTATTATTCATGAAAATATTAGAATTTTTAGTTTTAAAGATATTATTAACTTTTAATTTAATGTGTGTCAAAATGAGGCTATATTTCTGAATTGCTTCAATCTTCAATACGAAATATATTTCATTCAAAATTAAATTTGATTTTCATTCGATATAAATGTTATTAATTTCAATATGTTGCAAATTTATTAGTATTGGTACATCAAATAGCCGATAAAATCATTGTTAAGACTTGATATAAAATATATTGACATTAAAACAGTATTTGGCGATAATTTTAACGCAAAAAGTGAATCAATAAACCAATAGATGTTATATAACAATAGAACAGGAGAAGCACGATAGAAAAAAATGAGCTTGAAAGACAAAAGCTGGCCGAAGGTCACTGGTTCGGCTCCAGTTTTGGCTAAATACATCGGAAAAAATGTTTGTGTTGGCACACGTGACGGTGGTTTGGCCGTTTTGATGTCAAATGAAGGAACTTATAAACAATCAAGACGTGTTCAAGGCCATAACCTTTGCATCTTATCCATAGCTGTTCCAGAAGATAATAGCTTCGTTGTTACTACATCAATGGAAGGAAAATGCATCGTTTATACACCAATCGAAACAGGACTTCAATTCGCACGCGAAATTCCATGCGAAAGCACTGTTTTCCCACACTGCGCTGTCAGCCGTGACGGAAAAACAATCGCAATTGGCGGAACTAAAGGAACAATTATTATTGATAAAAATGGAAAACAGCAAGAATATCACTGCGGTGATGATACGATCGTCGATCTCACATTCTTTGGTCCCAATGATGATCAGCTCATTTTAGTTGGCCGTCACTCAATATCTCAATTCGATCTCAACAACGGAGCCCCAATTAACCAACTCACACTCGTTAGTAATGATATCAAATACCACATTCACTGCGTCGCCGCTAACCCAAGCAGCCAGGTCATCGCTGTTGGCACATTCGATAGATTCGTCGAATTTTATAAATTCGATGGAGAGCCAACAAAGATAGGAGATGTTTCTATCCCACATGATAGACCTGGATCTACAGTTAAACTCATCGAATCTATCGCTTTTACTAACGATGGCAGACATCTCATTGTTGGCTCATCGAATGGTGCTGTTTCAGTCGTTAATGTTGATAATTTTACAATTACTGATAATAGAAAGATTCAACAGCGCCGCTCTATGTCTGTTTGCGTATCTTCTGATGACACAGAAGTTATTTCCGTTTCTGATGATACTACAGTTTGTTGCCTTGAATTAGCTCAATAAATCTAAATATAATATTTGAAAATTTATATAATTTAATTCCATCTTGTCTATTTCAAACAGATATGAAATGAAACAATTATGTGCAAAGATGTCGATATGCTTCATATAATAAGTTTCATGTGTAAAATCCCAAAACATCGAGTTTGAATAAAACACTGAATATTTGCTCCATGAGTCTCATAACTCGAAATATACATACACATACATATATGAACTTACTCATAATATCAAAACAAAAATCTGATGATTTAATTACTCACAAAAATATCATATATAACTAATCGTTCAAAAACAAAAATATAATCACACTAGTGCTATATATGCATTTGGTATAAATAAAACTTGAAAACACCATTTTTGTGAAATTGATATATATTTTAAATAGAAACATGAGTTTAGATGCCAGGTATTTTCGTATCTGCTATTGAAATAGAGCCATGCATTCTAATTCATGTGTGATTCTATCTCTATTGGTAGACATCAAAAATGAGAATAAATATGTAATATACTACATATGAGGATGCTATATATATAATGTCGTGAATTAAATTTGGATTTTGAAAAAATCACAAAAAGTGACATAATAATGTCCGAAGTAAAAAATCAGACATTACAAGAGATAATAGAACAGAATGGCATGAATGTATATATGCATCTGGTCGACCTCCTCAAAGTTGCTCCTTTAAAAGAATCAATTAAACAACAATATTCAAAAGAATTGTTCGAAAGAATCACGTTAATTAGCAAAAAGGTCCAGCTTGGACAAATTCAACGAGACAGAGAATTTAAGATCAATGCTCAAGAGTTGGCTTTATTAATTCGAAGAATATATTTAAGTGCAAAAACTTACTCGAATTCATCCAATGAAACAAAAGGGAAAGGAGCATATCTCCAAGGCTTGGCCAAAGAAATAATCCAATTTTTCATAATGTTAGGAGATGATATTGACTTAACTGATTGGTGAATATTTAAGCGATTATTTAATTGCGTTTCATATATATTGGCGAAATACATTCATGAAACAACAGTAAAATTCATAAAATACGCAAATTAATTATTAATTATTTTCGTTATTAGATTTGGATGAATCTCATTATTAGAAAATCATAAGGAACAACATGAATGATACGTCCATCAAAATGCAATTCGATAAAATTGCATATTTTCCAATCTATACAATTGATCAGCTAATTTTGTATTCATTATACAACCATTCTCTTAATAATCAATGTACGGCGGCCTTTTGTCAATTTATCTCACTTCATAGTTAATTTAAATTATCCACCGAATATAAGAGACCTGACTGATCAAGACAAATACCAAAATGATGGAATACAGATGTAAAATAAAGACATTGTATTGACACAAATCAACTTACTGAATTTTTTTCCTGAAAGATTTTTTCTCCAAAAACTCTGAATCTTTCTCAAATTATATATACTAAAATAAAAATTTGTATATTTGAAAGTATAGGGGCTGCAAATTGCGAGTAATATAATTTCCATAAATTTGAAAAAGTAAGATAAAAAAGTAGATACATTTAAATATATATATATTGTATTAGAAGAGACATCTAAATATTCGCATGGTGGTTAACTTGAAACACTTGATGTAGACGAAGTAGAGAATGTTGTTGTTAAAGAGGAAGATGTAGTAGTGGAACCGCCTGAAGAAGAGTGCGATTTTGATTCACTGTAATCTGAGTAGACGTATTCGGTCACGTATGTGTCTGAGTAGTATTCTTCCCAAATATTTGGATCGTAATTCTCTGGTTTTATGCGTGTTCCAGGCTGTCTTGTAGGCTGTGGTGGCTGCGAAGATGGAGGAACTGTTTTTGGTGCTGAAGAAGCTATCGGTTTAGGTTCTTCCGGTGGCTTTTCAACAGTTTTAGGTTCTGGCTTCGGCGCAGGCTTTGGCTCTGGCTTCTTTTGTTCTACAGGTTTTGGAGCAGGAGTCGGTGGTGGTGTTTTCTTCAATGGTGGAGGGGAATCACTTGAAGGCTCATCGACTTCTTTGCACATAATTTATTAAAAAAAAAATATAAATAAGAAGTAAAAATAATTTCACTTTTTCTGAGTTGGTTTGTTGTAAATCATGGAAAATGCAATTCTCTGCATATAATCGCATTCCGTAGCCAAATTTATCATTTATTTTTGAAAATTCTTTATCCAATTAAAAAAGGTGACAAGTTTAATATTTTTGTAAAAAATTTCTTTGTAAGATTTAATATTTGTTTACGATAATCGAACCACGCAGCAAGTCTGGGGACTTCTGCCTGTTCTTACACTCCAACAATGCATAATTGCTCAATCAAAATATATTCAAAATTTTATTTGGCTTATAATTAAGTTATTTATGTATATTATAAACACCATGATTACAATAAAAACAAATGTTGTTTCAAAATTCGGTTTCATTACTATAATTCTTATTCAAATTGAAGAAATATTTTCTCACATGGCGAACAACATAAAATCCATGAAAATCTTATTAGATTATGTGCTGTAAAGACTACTTTATCAGTCATTTTCACTATCTTCTAACTTTTTCTTGTATGCAATAAATTTTTGTTTTCCTTGATCAAGTTTTAATAGTTCTTCTTTTGTCACTATATGAATCTGTTTCTCCAAACTATTTTTGCATCCAATCGCAAATAAAGAAAAATCATTATATTGCGCAATTATTTCCCAAAAATCAAACTCTGATGGCGGAAATAGCACATCATCAGTGAGTCTTTGCCAATATTTTTTAATGGCAGTGTCTGCATTTGAATGAATAAATTCCGAATTAAAAGCGTGAAGCTCATCTTCGTTTTCAACAACATTAGCAATATAAATTAGTTCGTTATCTACAATATCATGCGTATGTATCCTTAAAATATTATCAGGTATTGAAGGATTTAGCATGTAATTAAAAAGTGACAATTTCAAAACGTGACAAACTTACCAAAGCATTTTTTTTAAAACAACGATAAGCAAATCGTTAAATAACATGGAAATTAAACCAAATTTTTTGTTGGAATCACATGATTTTTCATCGGAAACAGAAAATTTTATGCTTGCGTCAAGTCTGATTTCAGCGAAACAATTATAGGATGACAAATGAGCGAGAGCATTCAGATCTTTTGC
>MRSU01009055.1:0-10506 GCA_008369845.1 Trichomonas gallinae
GATTTTTTTATCCATATTTGACAGTATTTTCGTACTCTCCTAGGGGTAAGGATGTTGAATATTCAAGTATCTCCGCTCCGCACGTATTTAAAAATAAGCTAATTAAAAATTTTGAAAGGACAAAAATATTCTTTGATACATCTCATTGAATCGTAATTTTCTTAGCCCACGCTCCTTTTCGAACATAATTATATAGCAATTATGTAATATATTCTATTGTGACAAAAAAAAATATTTACATGACAAAATATATTTTCATCAATAAAATGACTAATTCTTTTATAATACTAAATATAACATGACATGGCATACTTAACGCCGATAATGCTAGTATAAAAAGACAAATACATGAGATATTGTTGAAATTTTCATGTATCAGTGATTTACATAAAGAAAATAAGTTGAATATCCAATTTTTTTTAATTTTTTATAGCAACAATATATATAGCACACCAAATTGATCAGTTGCATATACACTTCTTGCATTATTAGATATTATATATATAAAATTAAATAACAAAAAAATATTAAAATTGGTCGATATATGAGTTATCTAGAGACTCATAAGTATTAAATATGGTATCATCTATATTATTTTCAATCGAAAGGTTATCAAAATTATCGAAAATATTTTTTCACTGATTTTAGACAATTTTTCTTCTGTTTTTGGAATTAAAAATGAATTTTTGGATATATGGCTCCTTCTTTTTTCAACTAATTGTGGTAAAATTAGAAATATTTGATTCCAGTTCTCGCAAAACCATACAAGACACATTTCTGTCGTTCGATTTGCGTCTCTATCTAGTTTCAGATTTAAAAGATGGCAGGCTTCTTTAGCAAGATCAACTAGATCTTGTCTCTGTGAAATGCCTGGTATCATGTATAGTATTTTGCTAACATTCGGAAAAATTTGGTTGACTTGACGCCGCCTGTATAATCTTACGTTCATATTATTTCTATATTCCCTACTTATCCTTCTTATATGCTGACTTTGTTCAATGCAGATCAAACCAGTAGACATTCCTATTTGTCTTTCCATAATCTTTTTGATTTGTAAATCTCACAAATGCATTGAATAATATTCAAAATGTGTCTTTTTTTGACACAATATTTTTATTACCTAAATGGACTATGTAACAAAATATACATCAAAATACAAGAATTTTTATGAAAAATCTCAGTTTTATGCTATAGTTAAAGTTGCTTAATTCGAGTTCAGTGACTGAAAAGGGTAGTATTCATAGTGCACGTTGTGTTTGTCATTTTTAGTCATATGTCACTTTTCACTTTCTCACTTTTCATTTGAATTATTGTCACTTTTACTTCGATGACAAACAAATTATCTTAATCTTTAAAATTTCCAAAAAAACTGTATAAGTATAATGAGAATACTACACACATTATTTATCAACAATAAACCTGCAAATTTAAATTCCAAATTTTAATTAATTGTGATAGACATAAGGTTCAGATCAATTTTGTACATATGTTTCAAAAACTGTGAAGATTTTTGTTTTATTAATGAAATCAATTTTTTGTTAATTAATCACATCATAATTGTAATGTTATGGAAACTAACTCATTGCATAATGCTTTAATGTTGATGAATTTATTAAAATTCGAATTCTCAATCGAAAGTGAAATGGATATATAACAAGATTATTATTTCAATGTGAATGTTTTGATGATTGTTCTAGTATGAATCATTCATTAAAATGATTTTTGATTATATGTATTGGTTGTTTGGCACCTTTACCAAATCTAACGATTTTTTCCAGATTTATATTGCTCCAAACCATGAAAATTATTATCAAATTATAGACTTATATTCTTAGAATTGAAAATATCAAATTTGAAATGGAATTACCAGAGCAAAGTCTTGTTTATAATGCATTCATCAATATAATTCATTGTATATATTAATGTAACTTTCTTTTGCTTTTGTTTTCAGAATTTTATCAATGATATTTTAATTTATAGAATTAAATGATATTGTTTTGATTGTATATAAAGTTTACACAAATGAATAATTGTATTTGAGTTATTATGGTTTCATTTTAAATAAAAAATATAATGAAAATTTTGAACAATAATGATAACATCAATACTTAATATAATCGTAAGTATAATTATTTATGGATTATTCTTAATAACTTCATAACATTCCTTGAGATCAGCGCAGATAAAGTCTGGGCGAACATCTTCTGGAAGATTAATAGTATCTTCTTTCTTTGTAACACCAGTGAGGACAAGAATTGATCTTAATCCAGCTGCTTTCGCGAATTTAACATCTGTTGCAAGACGATCGCCAATCATCCAGCTATGTGATCTATCAATTTTATCTGAGCCTGGAATAGCCTCAAACATTGATTTTTGTGGCTTTCCGAGTGCGATAGTTGTATGATTTGTTGCTGCAGCGATGCATTCAGCTAAAGCATGAGCTGCTGGAACTAAAACATCGTGATTATATGGATAATTGTCGTCTGGATTAGCACTAATTAAGAGTGCATCATTTTCGATAACATATCTGGAAGCGATAGTGAGATGTCTGTATGAAAACTCCTCAGATGAGCCAACAACGACGGCAGCAACTTGAGGATCAATATCCATAGTATGAATATCAAGTCCATCGTAGTCTGCTGCAATAACAATGTTCAAATCATATGATCTAAGTTGGCTTACGAAGCCTGCTGTGCCAATAACGAAGACTTTTCTACCTGGTTTATTAAATCTAGCCTTAACTAAGTAGATTCCAACAGATCTAGCAGATGTAATGACATCCTCTTCACTGAAGTTTGTGTAACCGCTTTTCTGGAATCTGTCTAAATATTGTTGAACGGATTTTGAAGCATTGTTTGTAACGCAAACAGCCCTGTAGCCAAGCTTTTTGATATCTCCGATGATATCGTTAGCGCCTTCTACTGGGTATCCACCGTACCAGATGACGCCTTCACCATCAAAGCAGACAACTTTCTCTGTCATTTGTAAAATTTATAAAATTTATAGTTAGGGGGAGACACCTTTCAATAGTGTGGTCGATCATAATCTCAATTTGTTATTCTGTTTTATTCTTATTTAGCTCTTTAAATAAAAGCAAATTTTAATGATGTTTTTAATTTCAGGGTAATGAAAAATTAATTAGGTTACCTCAAAAAATGAACGAATAAAAATTATCAGTTCGATAGATTTATCTTACACATAATGATAGCTTATAGCATGACAATCAACATGATATAATAAATAAAGCATAAACGAATATTTTATTGAAAACAAATTCGAGTGAGGAAAACAAAATACGTCTATTTCCAAAAATATCAATGTAAATAAATCATTTCTTTTGCCAAATATAATGTCTTGTTATCAAATCATTGACAATTTGATTAAATTCCAAAGATGAGATAAATGCAAAATAAAGCCCTAGTTTATTTTGTCACTTTTAATGACCCGTCCAAGATCTATATAGGACTTGGCGTCGGCCAAGTTGACTCATCAAAGGTAGTTTGGTCAAATGATAATAAAGTTGTTGACCTTTTATATCCATGCTCTAGTCATGACTGTACGTTTTATAATATAATTTTCGATCGCAGAACGTACAAAATTGAGTTATGGGGCGCATCAGGTGGCTATAACAATAATGAACCTAGTAAAGGTGGCCATGGTGCATATACAGTAGGTGAAATTACTTTCCATAAAAAAACTAACCTTTTTCTTTATTTAGGAAGTCAAGGCTGCTATCTTTGCCAGAATAGTTATAATGGCGGAGGCAGAGCACCTCCATATCCAAACGATGGCTATAGTGCGTCAGGAGGTGGTGCATCAGATATTAGAATGATAAGCGGAACCTGGGATGAAAGTGACTCTTTGAACTCGAGAATCATGGTTGCCGCTGGCGGAGCTGGGTCCGTTTACTACCATCGCCACGTGCAAGGTGGCCATGGTGGAGCTCCAAATGGACGTGCTGGCAATTCTGCAACGAACCCTGCATGCTCACCTAGGAGTTTATTAACCCTATCAACAGGGGGAACAGAGACAACCCCTGGAATATCCTCTATCGCATACCAACATGGGGTCCCTCCAGCTGTGAATGGAAGCTTCGGAAAAGGAGGCTATCCAATGAACTCGTGGTATGGCTCAGGTGGTGGTGGTGGGTATTATGGAGGTGGGTCTGGATCATATGTTGATTGTCATGTATCATCTGGCTCAGGAGGTTCATCTTACATCTCAATAGAAAATAACAAAAAATTAAACTTGCTTACATTCGAATCTACCAATATGATATCAGGTGATCAAATATCATATTTTGGACACGGTAAAGGAAGAATAACAATCCTGCCATATAAACCTATGACTTTTGAAAAATCATATGTTTCAAGATTATTTTACATGGCAATTTGTCAGAATATATTAATACTAAACCCTTACATCTCTTAGTATAAATATAGCATTCTCTAACCAATCCTTGACTGTTGATTAAACTTTCTAGTGGGATTTCTATTTTAATCAACATCGGATCAGATCTGATCCAAAATTTTGATAAAAAAAATTTACGGGCGGAATCGCACCGGAATTTTATATATAATTTTTAATTATGTTATCCATGATTATTTTTTATGACGATTAATTTCATTACTTTTTTTTAGTTTGAATTCAAAATAATCGTAAGAAAACTTTGAATTCAAAATAATCGAAACGATTATTTTTAATTCAAATGGTTTATTTCAATTTAAAATGTCATTATTTTGGCCGCTATGAATAGTGAGATACAAACAGCTGAAGATAAAAGACTTGGAGGATCATCTCCACTGATAACAATCATGAGGTTATGCATTGCTCCTTTACTTCTTGCGGTGATTAATGGAATTCAAGATACATTTGATTTATATATCCAGAAAAAAGGATACAGTCAAGATGGTGTTACTATTGTTAGTATATCATCAGGTTTAAGGACATTAGTGATAATTTTATCATCATTTTGTGGTGGTGGTGTCACTATCAAAACTGGTGAATTATTAACAAAGCACAACACAGAAAGTGCAGGAAAATTATTAGTCGAAACAATTAGACTTGGAATTATATATGGAATTATTTTTCCAATTATTTTAATATTCAGTGGACCAAAAGTATTATCAATGCTAGGTATGCCACAAGAATTAGAATCTGATGCTACTAAGTATTTGGCACCAATCTTTAGTTATCCAATAATTGTATATCTAAATGCAGTATTATATGGAGAATTGATGGCTATGGGACATGCCACATTATTATCCATATTCCAATTAATTGCTTTAGTTATATCATTAGGCTGTGATGCTTTATTTATTTGGGTATTCAAATTCAAAATCTCTATGATGGGCATTGCATTCATTTCAGGCCCAACAATTGTGTGTATAATGATGTTAATACTCTTTATCACTGGTGTTTTTCCAGTTAAACCAATTTGGTCTGCATTTAAAGAAAAACCAAGTTCAGAATTCTGGGGAATGCTTGAGTTCTCTGTTCCAATGGTTATAATGATTATATTCTCTTTGTTTTGTCCAATGACAGTTGCTGGTTTAGTTACAAAAGCATCTAAAAATATTCACGAAGAAAAAACAATTCCAACTGTTTTCGCGACTGCTACAAAAGCATACACCGTGATTTATTCTTGCTCTTCAAGTGCTTTGAGTGGTTTAGCTCCTGCTGCAACATGGGCCTACCACAAAAATGACCTCAAACGATTGACAAAGTTAACTTTATCTGCTTATATTCTTCCTTATATAGTTTTTGCTGTTCTTTGGCCATTGATGTGTTTCTTCCCCAAGATTGTTCTCAAAATATGGATTGATGACTCTCACATGATGGAATGGGTTCCAAGCATTGCTCCTGTTATGTTCTATTTTACAATTTTTGATCCAATCAGTACATCACTGGTGACTTTGCTCGTTGTCATGAACAGAAGTATATTAGCTGCGTTTGGAATCATTGTTAAAAATTTGATGCTTTTAGGAAGTGGTGCAGCTCTTTATGCCATTAATAAGAACTCTCCTCAGACTCTATTATTTTGCTATGCTTTCCAAGACATATCATATTTAATTGTTAATGTTATTTGCTTCATTTTTGCTTACATGAAATCTCGAAAACAAATACAAGAAAAACAAATCGATGTAAGTCTTCTTTCTCACGATTTTTAAGCATCTGATATTATACTCATATAAATGTACTTTTTTTTTTCACTCGATTTGAATAGACAAAAAAACTCCTGTGATGTTACATTAAATTAATAAAGTATAATACATAAAATATAACAAATAATGATACTCGAGAAGTTTTATCATTTCCATATCATCATCATTGGTTTATACCGTGAAGCCTTGGTTAAATACCATTTGATGAAATAGCAAAATACATTCTCGTCTGCAATATATATTAGTACTAAAATTTTCCATTGAAAAATATGGAAAAGACATCATTATTTTGACTATTATGGGTAGTGACTTGGAGTAATCTATCAATCATGGTTCTTTTAGTTTTTGCTCATAAATGAACATTCTCTAATTTTTTTAAATCAAAATCAAAATTGTCTTCGAAAGTGACATCTTTAAAGTCCTATAAATAAAGTTGAGAATGTCTATGAAGAGGATGTCGTTCATACTCCTTATGAATTTCTTATAAATTTTTTGAGCTTTTCTAGTATATAACCTTTATGATCCTACTGCATCTTCTAGTATTCAACTTGCACTGGGTAACCATATGGAGCATAAATCCCGGCTCTTTTTCGAAATGCTCGAGGTTGAGAAATTTATAAAAATTAATTTCTGACTTTATATTAATTTTACATGTCATTTTTAAAATTAACAAAAAAAAATTGAAAATGATCTGACATTATACATGTCAAAATTCTCAAAACGCATTCTATTCAATGAAAAATCTCTATTTTTTTCCCCCAAAATTGAAATATTTAGTAAATTCTATAGAAATATACCACTGGCATCTGTGAACGATATTACGCCTAAGTTCCTGCGAGAGATTTCGACATGTATAGTGCGAGAAAAATGATTTTAAATTAACTTTACATGTCAATTGTCATAATACTCTCAAATTTTGAATGTCTCAGAATTTTTGGCATTTTATTAAAAATGAAAATAAATGTATAAAAGAACTTATGTGTGTAAAAATAAAATTTGTCAATTTTCTCGATCACTTCCTCAAAATTTGTCATTATGTATTTCGATATAGCAGATAAAGATATCAAGACAACCGAAGATGAAATACTTGGAGGCTCTTCTCCACTATATACCATTATGATGTTAAGCATTGGTCCTCTAATTTTTGCTTTTTTTAATGGAATTGGAGATACAATCGATTTTTATTTCATTGAAAAGGGGTTCAATCAAGATGGTGTGACAATTGTTAATATATCATCATGGCTACGAGCATTAATAGCACTCTTATTTTCTTTTTGTGGAAATGCAGCAACAATCAAAACAGCAGAACTTCTAACTAAGTATGAAAATGAAAAAATGGGAAGACTCTTTGTTGAATCAATTAGACTTGGAATAATTATAGGAATAATATTCCCATTTGTTTTTTTATTTAGTTGTCCAAAAATATTGCCTTTGTTAGGTATGCCAAAAGGATTAGAAGCTGATGCAATCAAGTATTTAGCTCCAATCTTTTGTTATCCTGGAATTGCATTTTTAAATTCAATATTTGCTGGTGAACTGATAGCAATAGGCCATTCAATTCTATCAGCAATATTCCAATTGATAGCATTGTGTATATCATTAGCTTGCGATCCTTTGTTCATTTGGATATTCAATTGCAAAATCTCAATGATGGGTATTGCTTTTATTACTGGTCCTACAATAGTTTGTATTGTTATGCTGATTCTTTTTGCTGCTGGAAAATTCACAGTTAAACCAGTTTGGTATGCATTTAAAGAAAAACCAAGCCAAGAGTTTTGGGATATGCTTAAACTATCAATTCCTATGATAGCATTGATAGTTTTCTCAGTAATATGTCCATTGCTCATTGTTGGTTTAATTACAAAAATTTCAAAAAATATAAACGAAGAAGAAACAATTCCAGTTGTTTTTGCAACAACAATGACTGCATACAAAGTACTTTTATCGTGTTCATACAATGCATTAAGCGGTTTATTGCCAGCCGCAACATGGGCATTTCACAAGAAAAATCTCAATAGATTTATTAAGTTAATATATTCATCATATATCCTCCCATATATAGTTTTAGCTGTCATGTGGCCACTAATGTGTTTCTTCCCTAATATTCCGCTGAAATTATGGATTGATGATCCAGATGTGATGAAATGGGCTCAAAAAATATCTCCTGTACTATTTTATACAAAAATTATTGATCCGATAAATATGTCTTTGGTAACATTGCTCACGATCATGCATAATAGTGGAAAGGCAGTACTAGGTGTCATTATCAAAAATGTTATTTTGTTATCCAGTAGTATTGCGTTATATACAATTAACAAAAATTCACCAAGGACAGTTTTATTTAGTGCTGCATTTGAAGACGTAACATTTTTAATTTGCAATGGAATTTGTTATTTCTTTGTCTTTAAGAAATGGAAACAAGAAATTGAGGATGGTCAATTCTATACAAGT
This sequence comes from Trichomonas gallinae, assembly GCA_008369845.1. Taxonomy (NCBI): domain Eukaryota; phylum Parabasalia; order Trichomonadida; family Trichomonadidae; genus Trichomonas; species Trichomonas gallinae. Next base: position 8,616 of record MRSU01009055.1, read on the forward strand.
CTTATATCTGAAAGCACCAGAGGCTTTTAATCAAATTATATTGTTATTTTTGTTATAAAACAAAATAGTTCGAGCTCAACTCATCAAAAATTCATTGTATTCACACATACACAATCAAATTGTATATATATTATCATAATTTTGGAAGGATAAAAATTGATTTGATCATAGAATAAAAAAATTGTTTTATAAGCAATTATATTGTAATAAAGATCATATTACATTCAATACTTATAAAATTCCAATCGTATAACTCTATCTTATGTATGAGACCCAAAAAAATACAAAAATGTATTTTAGATTTTATATGGCAAAATTTATACTTTACATAACAAAAAATATTTTACATGACAATTTTTTAAATTGATAGATGCAACAATATTTGATAATGGCTGGACAAGGGTTAATCAAGAATTGCAAATTTGTTCAAGTTCGAGTATGTGATCATCCTGGGAATATGATGTATGTTGCTTTAGCATCAATATCTTTAATTCCATTTTTCTACTTACCGGTAAAGCTTATAAGATACTCTAGATTTCAATTTAATAGACAATTAATTCCTACAGTATTTTATTGTTTTGTCATGTGCGTTTCAAATATTCATTATATAATATATAATTTCACATTTTCGTTTATTTATCATGGAACATCAATTAATTTGAATAGAAAATTGCTATATATGCCAATGGAACTTGAATTACTTTCTATTATAGCTTATTTCAAAAGCATTATCGAAATTTTGCAGGTTTTCTCCGTGAGATATTCAAATATATTGTTCTATATAGCAATTATGTTCCAATTTTTGTTCACATTTTTGTTTCTTTTTAGAATGATCACAGCATTTATTGATTTACCTTCAAAATTCAATAATATTATCGAGCAATTTCAAAACCAATACTATTTGTGTGCTCTCATATTTGAAAAAGGTTTCTTATCATTTTGTTTTCTAATATTATCAATTTGTTTTATTTTTAGCAATATCAAGAATTATTTACCTGTTAAAATTCGTATTCCAATGAAAGTGGCGCTATTTTTGTATCCTTTAACAGTTTTTAATTATTATACTTCTAATGTAATTATTTACGAAAAAATATTTCAGTATTGGGGAAGAAAACAGTTTAATCCTCAATATTACACATATTGTTTCTTATGCTACTTGGTTAAATTCTCTAATACTTTCATAATATTGTGGATAATTTGGATGCTTACAATTCGTGAATTTAATCATCAGGACAGTTCCACCAATATGGAAGAAATCATGCAAACAATGGAGCTGATATAATCTCAAGTATGATTAAAATTAATGTTTCTTGAATATCATGGAAAATGATGAATATATTATTATCTTTTCAAAATAAAGCTATTATATATGTTTACTTATGGTGTAAAACTACATCATTTAGCTTGTAGGAATGAATTACGTGATGAAGTTTAATTGCAATAATTATTGCTAATAACTTCATAAACATGCATTCACATTTAGGTAATATTATTTAGTATGTACCACTCTTTGACCACTAGAAGTATTGATGATGCTTAACATTCCACGTTGGAGATTAACGTCATACAATACTCCCGTGACAATTTCTTAGTTTATGTGTCACTTTTATAAATTTTTTGACTACCGATTTCATTTAAAATAATGTCCGCCAATGATCAGGTCATAAGAAAATTCGAATGGACTGAAGAAGATAAGGCTAGGTACTTTAAATCAGTATCCGATTTGCTTTATCTCTTCACACCAGACGAAAAATCGCCCTGAATTAGCATTATATAAAGCAATCACTTGATACTGCATACATGAATTCATCTTTCTTCTATTCAAGCTAAAATCAACAACAACTTTCATTTTTTCGACGTTTTTTCGGCTTTATTCTCTAAAAGCATATAC
>MRSU01009059.1:0-21559 GCA_008369845.1 Trichomonas gallinae
AAGTTGAATCCGGTGACTTTCTCTTTCTCTGCATCAGATGTTGAAGAGTTCAACATGTAGTAGCGAGGGTAAACATACTGCGGGTTTCCGGTGGCAAAGTTTGGAATGTAATTTCCGTCAATGGACTCTTTGTGGCCCCACTCGTGTGGCTGAACCATTGACCAGTTAATCTGGTAGTTTCCTGTGTCGAGGAGGACAGCGGCCGTTGCATCTGTGATACGAGGATAAAGATAACCAATTTGTACATTTGACATGACATCGCCGTAGAGAGTTCTGCCTTCGAGATGACTGTATTTGGACCTCTCGCTATCCTCGAGTTCGATACCAGCAGGACATGTTTTTCCGTCTATTATAAATTCATTCACACCAAAGTGTCTCTGAGCGAATTTTTTCGCGTACGGAGTAACAAGGAATTTGTATGTCTTAGCATTTGTTTGGATCGTGCAGACTGTATTTCCGTAACGTTGAATATCGTCTATTGGATGGAATTGTGAAAACTGTTCTTTATCGAAACCAAAAATTTGAATGAAGTTCTTAACGAAATTCCAGAAGAGGAAATTATTTGGAGTATTCTCATCCTGAGCTTCTCCGTTAGTATAACCATAGTATTTCCTCTTATCCATAGAAAGAACAATGACACCTGTCAAAGGTCTGCCTGTATTGTTTATTTGATCAATACTAGAAATGTATGATAATGAAGGACCGTAAGGAGTAGCTTTAAAAGGACGGAATAAAACTGCCACATAAAGATCAATGCCAAAAATTTCAAGATGTTCCCAAGGAGGAGCTTTCCATCTATTTGATCCAGCAGGAGAATAGCCTACTTCTTTTGGATCAATGAATACTTGTCTTTTTCTAGGATGGACCATAACTAGTCTTTGTACGTAATTTTTCGCATTTTCTAGTGTTTCAGTAATATAGGGGTAAACCGTAGAGTTATAATCACTAACAAATCCCCAACAAGGATCATTTGCTTCCCAGCGAGACCTATATTGGAAACTACCGAATCTTGTACATAATTCTGGATCACGTTTTGAACCATTTATGTAACTATAGTCCACCATGATTCTGATAGGCATCCAGTCATTGTTTTTATGGACAATTCTCTTAGATTCAGCAACAGCTATGTAAAGAAACATGAATTAGTAAAAAGTTAATCGTTGATTCTCAAATTTTGAATTAGTTCAATTTCAAAAATCGTATATTAGATATAATTGTGCTATAATAAGCATTTTTAATTTGTTCATTCAAAAAAATATTTAAAAATTCAAATATATATCAATAGCTTATTAATATGTTCTTTTACAAAAAATATATATTTTTGAGAGAATATTTTTGAAAACATGTAAAAAGGTTGTATATTGATATATGGACTTAAAAAGAGAAACAACTATTTTAAAAAAAAAATATTTGAATGATTATATTATTGAATTTTTGTTGAAAATAATCATACTTTGTAACTCAATGTTATAAAAATTAGCAAATTGTTAAAAATGTATCAAATCAAGTTTTGTTAAAATGATTCAAAATTGAAGGCGCAAGAATAAAAATATACATTTAGGGACATATATGTATTGTGATTTATTTTTTGCATACAAAAGTCATTTTTATTGAGTTTTTTCCACTAATACATCTATCAATAAATTTTTATATATTTTTTAAAAAATATAAGCATTTTTTAAAAAAAATGACAAAACTTGATATAATTATAACCATTTCAATTCAAAATTGAATGATCAAAATAATCTATTTAAATTTCTGAAATGAATCAACGATTTTTTCACAAAAGAAAACAATATTCAGCAAAATTCCAAAGCGGAGTAATTACAAAGAGCTTGCTTAAATCTGCATAATTTATTGCCAAAGTTCATGGAAGATGCGTTGAGAAGATCTGTGATTCAAAAAAAAATATCTTTTCTGCATGTTTTTGTGTAATTATGGGATGCATCCATATCAGTCATTTTTTAAATATATCATTGGTAAATTCATAATTGTGGAAAATGCTAACCAACTCTAAAATATCAGGTTATAAGCTGTATCTGCATTAAAACCATGTCTTTAACGTTTTAAACGATGGGTTAGTTGCAGGATATGAATAAATGGACCAGATGAAGATTTGAACTAATAAAGTGTTGCATACATATCAGATATAATCAACGACATGATTATTGCAATAATAATCTAATTGAATTCAGTATATTCCATCTGCAATAGTGCATGTAAATCCATGGTACTGCTTTATAGATAACCCAATTGATTCTTAAGTTTAATTTTTAATTATTTTTGTCATGTAAAATGTGTTTATGTGGCAATTATCCAAATATTGTTGGAATATCAATGATATCTGTTACAGATGATAATCAATTTCTTTCCATTGAAAAATTTCGAATTTTTTCCATTGAAGAAGGATCATCATAAGGTAAAGTATTACTTTTTATTTTTAGACGGACGAATGTTGATGGTGCAAAAGTCTTACACAACACAGATAGTTGGCGACTAACAGTACACCAATGAGAGTCATAAGGTAAAGTATTACTTTAAATTTTTAGATATCATACAATAGCATCTTGAAAGTGTCTATATAATACCAGCAAAATTTAGGACAATTTCCTAGAGCCTTTCGAAGTTTCCATACCTTTTCATCATTCTTTTTCATTTGAATGACATCAAAGATTATCAACAAATTTTTAAGAAATATTATAAATCTATACGAGATATTACTAATACTAAATGATTTTTTGCTCATTTACAAATAATATTAATTTTTGCAAATTTTTTCATTATAATTTGTATTTGTGTTGTTTTGTTGCTACATTTGCCATTCTCTTTATTATTTTGGTTTAATTTTGTAGATAATTTTTAATTTCGAATTTACTTGTCAACAATGTATAAATCGTTTAGATAGGAGATTTACTCTATGATTCACGTAATAAAATAACTAAAAACTGTTAATAGAATAATCATATAGAAAAAAACGCGAAATTAAGCCGTAAAAATCGTATATATTTATTATATTGTTGGCTAAAACCCAAAAAATCTTCATTAAAAGTTCATTTTTCATGAGCGGGTTTTTACCCAATATAACATCAACGAACCAAGAATTTTCTTTTTCCAGTGGAATTCCTAAAATTTTAATCCGCTTTCCTGGCACGAATTTCAGCGAACTAAAATTAGTCGTCAAGGACACGGATTCAGTTTACGATCTAAAATTACTTTTGACGAGCTACACGAATGCTCCAACTGATGACATCATATTAAAGTTCGGTGAAAGGACACTTCAAAATACTGATGTAATAACAGCAGAATTACTCAAAGAACCATGGGAATGTGTATTCGCTAGTGAAAATCAACAGAAAGATCCCCCGGCGAAAACAACAATTAGCATGGACCGTAACTCATACGAGGATAAAATCAAATATCTCGAAAGTCTTCAATTTTCAAGAATAAAAGCTGAATTAGCCTTAAAAACTACAGATGGCGACTTAAAGAAAGCACTAAACATTCTCCAAGCCAAATCTATTCCTGTTACCAACGTTACTGATTATTCTGATGAAGATTCCGATGAACCCAGATTTATTGGATTCAATTCGCCTTCTGGTTCTCGTTCCTCTAAAACTGAACAAAAGCTTTCACTGAACCATACATATAAAAGTGAATCAGCAAGTAACGAAAATACTCCAGTTCGTGTTGTTGAAATTACGAAGATTTCTGACCAGAGAATGCATTTACAAGTGCATTCTGATGAAGAAGAACGCAAAAATGTTCAGAAAAGATCAGAAAATGATTTAAATACTGAAATCTCGTTAGGAGAGCTTGATAATATCACAGAACAATTCAAAAATCCTCAAATACTCTATTTCAACAACGCAATTAGGGCAATTTCGTACGCAATTATTGATGAAGATGCAAAAGAAACGATAGACTTAGTTCAATCAGTTCTAACGAGCAAAAAGCCAAGTGCTGTCAACAAAATACGTAAGTTCCTCGGTGACTGTCTTTACTTAACTAAGCCTGAATATCAATTAATAACAAAACTTAGAAGGAACCAAAAACTCTATCAAGAAATTTTAGCAATGAAATCTAAAACTATCCGCGATTTATATTTACTCGACAGAACAAGGTATCCCGCTACAAAATTATCAAGTATGATTAAAAAATGCGAAACTTCGCCAGATTTGGTTTTCCACAAGATTTCTCAAGAATGGGATCGTATTACAACTGATGAACTTCAAATAATTGCAAAGATTCGAGAAGATTCATCTTTATTACCGCCGAATTACTACGATTTGATCATCGAGAATGATCCAGAAATATTCTTCGATGATGGCTTATTCCTGGAAAACGAAGAAATGAGCCATTCGTGCGCATTAATCGATTCAAATTGCATTAATATTTCAGACTTGATCCAATCTACAATTCAGCACGATTTTCAGCTTTCTTACGGAATTTGGCAGAATCTTTTCAACGAAAGTCAATACGTTACTAAAGATGAATTCAAGCAAATTTTATATCTTCGCGAACATCCAGAAGAAATCAGCGACAAGCTCAAAAACATCATCGGAAATAAAATGGGCAACAGCCAAAGATTCATTGTCATCGATAGAAGCCAATATCAAATTGTTGACATCGTTAAAAAGATCAGGTGCGAAGAAGGAACAGCTGATTCGCTGCCTGACCTATCACTCGAAACATTACCGCGAATTTCAGCGAACGAATTACGAATGGTTTTAGAAAATCGAAGAGAACCTGGATTAATTACAGTAAAGATACAGGACTCGCCTCCTCTCAGCCAGTTCAAGACGAGGGAGCAAAAGCCGAGAAGCTACGAAAACCTGGACGAAGAAAAATCAGATAAAGAGGATCCTTCGTTCAGCGACTCTACAACAGAGACTGTGTACTCATCTTCGAGCTCTGATGAAGTTTCGGAGTCAGAAAGTGAGACAGCTCAAATTCCAACGAATCAAATGAAAACAAGACAAAGCAAGAATCAAGTTACGCATCCACCAGTCGAAGAATCACCACCTAAACCGAAAGAAAGATACTACGAGCCTCCTAAAACGAGATCACAAGTTACAAAAGCTGTTATTATGTATGAAGACGACGAATCATCATCATTTGAGGATTATTATACGTCCCATAACATCAGGCCTTCAAGGATGATGAAAACAAGGCAGCAGGACCCGTCTAGCAAGAAATCAAAGAAGAAATCGATTCTTGAATACGATTACGACACAGATTACAGCGATGAGCCACAGATGGTCACATATAAGCGTCCTATAAAGAACAAACCACAGACACAGCAGGAAACTCATAAGCCTGCTGCTCCAGCAAAATCAAATTCTCATAAAGCAGCAAACAACAAAACACGAAAGGCAGAAATTGCCACACAACCTACAGAGACTCCAAAGACGCCAATGCCAATCCCGCCAACGCCAGCGCCGCCGATTCCGGCTCCACCTTCATTTGTAGCGAAAAAAGATTCACCGAAGAACAAGAAACTGTCGAAAGAAGAAGAATTCGAAGACTTTTTGAAGAGATTAAGAGAATTAGTTATAACTCGTGAAATTGCGGAAGATTTGATGAAGAGAACAAATAACAATCCAGGATGGGCAATGGTTACATTCCTGTTTGATGTTGCTAGGCAGCAACAGCAAAACCAATGATTAGATTTTCATTATATATTATTTATTGTTTTTATAAAACATGTTTATTATCTTTTATATAAATATTATTCTGTTTCTCATGAAGCTACTGCAAATGAACGACAACAAACTGAATTTAATATACAAAATTAGCAAAATTTGATCATTATTTCATTGAATAATGATTAATTCTCAAAAATAGCTTGATATTAATGATCTTCTCTTAAAATAGATTTATGTAAATTATATTGATTTTTGCATGAAAATCAAAATTAATTAAAAATGATAATAATTTCAACAATTTTTCATTTTATTTTCACCTGTTTTTGAAAAATTCCAAAAATCAAAAATTTAATTATGATCTTTTATAGCATAGTTATTCCGCAATTTTCGTTCAAAAACGATTTTTGACTTGTAAAAACATAAAATGTTCAATATCATAGCTTTAACACAGTTTTTGAACTAATTTCCATTACAGATCATTATAATTGCATTGAGATAAACCCATCACAATCAGAAATTTGTTCAATACATAATGATTTTCAGATTTTGATCTGAATTGGTCATGTTGTTTGAGTCTTGCGTTTTACTATTGAATTATATTCGATAACAGCAATTAATTGCGCAACAGATTTCATCATATAATCATATTCAATTTGTTGAAATTCAAATAATCAGGAGTCAATGAATATATCACTGCAGAATCACTTATTTTTACACAGAGAAGAAACACACCAAGCAAAACTCAAAATAAAGGCTCAAATTTTCAAAATTTTCTTTTTGGATTAATCTCTTCGTTTCCTCGTCAAAGAGCCACATTCTCCTGATATATGAGAAGAATCCGCGCCATTGCAGAATCTATCGATTCTTGTACCGGCCCGTGAAGTTTCACCCATTAGGATGATAATCGACAATATCAAGTTTATATCGATTTTCTAGGCTAAAAATTTGACAGCCAACTCTATTTCACTGCGAAAATTGCTTTGATTGAGATTTTGGTTTATCGTCTCAAATATTATGGTTTTTTTCTAGTTTTGCCAGTCAGTAAACATCCAGATAAGTATTTCTACACAAAATAATCAACATTTTAGGCAGTTTTTGAGAAACCAAAAAAATTTCAAATTTTTTTCGCCTTAAAAAATTAATTTTGTGTTTTAACATCATATCATCAATGCAAAAAGCAATTTTTAAACGAATATTGTTCTTTCTGAAAATCCACAATCACTTTTTCAAAGAAATGAGCCCAAATCTATGCTTTGGGGGTGTAGGTAGATACAAAAACGCGAAAATTGAGATGGACCGTGAAAAAAAGTGAGAAAAAAAGTAAAAAAGTGAGCAAAATCTTTATCTCAAATGTTTTCCTTGCTTGTTGTGGTTGACGGGAACAATTCCATTCACTTAAACGTCGATAGCAACATGCAGCTCGGGAAGGCTTTGTCAATTATACCAAATTTAAAGGATAAAAGTAACTCTATGGTAATAATATATGATCATAGAGTATTAGATATTACACAGACGATAGACGAGCTTGGCATTCCTCAAGACTCACGAATTATAGTATACACACACCCAGATCAGTGCCATTATTACTACAGAAAGAAGCTTACTGATCAGATAGATGATATAACCATGGAAGCCGTGAAGATCATGGACAGCAAGATCGACAGGATCCTAGACGAGCCTAGAGTTGTATCATTATGCAATAATTTCTTCCAAAATGAAGAAGATGAAGTTTATCATGCACAGCATGAAGTTTATGACCCGACATTGTTTCCACGTGAGAAACTCAAACATACGCTATCCACTGAGCCCCTGCCGATGGTCTGGAAGACCGAACAACAACTTGATATTTTCGCAGAGCCACAGGAGCCAACTTTCTCGTCAGTCACCGAGGCGAGGGAGTTTTACAGCAACCAGCTGACAGAACACGGATGGAATTGGTAATACTTTTTATTTCGTTTTTTGTTTGATATTTTTGACGTTAAACATGAAATTACTATCGCATATTGCGCGTGCGCATTTAGAGTTTTTGCAGATTTCTTGGAGCCGAAATTAACCGAGTAAGTCGATCGAAAAATTTAGCGATTTTTTTTCTGTCGATTTTCAAGACTTGCGACGCCTAATTTGTCGCTTAATTGGGTAGTTTTTACAATAGTAAGAGTGATATAACCTAAAAACAAAAGATGTCGAATTTCATATTTAAAAATACAGTTGATTATCACGTTTATTCATTTATTTTGATATGAATCGAAAGAGTGTTCTCAACCCTTCGCGACATTATCATGTTTTTTCGATTTCCGATAAAAATGAAAAAATCGTTCGAGTGGCCTCACTTTTTTGATCTGAGCATGGATTCATATGACTCTCATCATCTTGAACGTTATGGTAAACATTGCGAGAACGCAAATTAAAATAGTTTTCAATCTTAATTTAAACTTATCAAACGAAGCTTGAAAATCGAAAAAATATGAATTATTTCTCAAATTGCACCATAGGATAGTTCGTACCAATTTGAAATTTAAGTTTCAATTTTGATCAAGAACAATATGTTAAAAATATAACTTTTCTCCGATTGAAACATCTAGTACTACTTCAACTAGAACATTTGACACATGATAGAAAGAATTTTTTCATGTTCTGTTATAAATCGATTAATTTTGCGTGAATTTATTAGCAAAGCTACATCAAAACTTAACCATATAATAGAAATAGTTGTAATCTACATGATAATCCAATAGAGAACACAAGAAGTTGAAACTTTGCATGATCGAAGCAGATTTTGACAAAATAACCTTAAATTATAATTTGATGTGAATATAAAAGTGACATTTTATCATTGATTTTTTAAATAAGCGAAATGCATTCACGCTTATGATTTTCAATGCAACTTAGCGATACAATAGTTGATTACTGGTATTCATACTACTGATTATGATATGCGGCCAAGCGTCGAAGTTTTCTTGTACATAGATATAGATTTAAATCAAATTTTCTCCAAAACAAACATACTGCGAGGAAAGTCACCGTTAGAGACCATGTTTCCCTATGCCATTGTATATTCTAAATTTCCATAATTCTTTGTATTCGCAGGAAAATCTTTTGAAATTTCACCAATATTAAGTGCAAATCAAGATTTGATTTAAAAATGACGATAATTCATGAATATACAACACTATTTAACACTATTTTACTTCATTGCTAAAAAAATTTTGATGTCACCTTTCAAAGAGTCGTAAGAAAATAAAAACTCAAATTCAGTCCTTATACATATGCCAGCAAATTACTCACCTAACAAGGAGTCTAAAACTAAAATGACAACCTAGTTTATCAATAATTTCAAATATTCAAATTTACAAATCGCAGAATGAAACATGAATTACTAAAGATATCGCACATACTATTGATTATTAATATCTTTATATACTCAAAATAAGCAGTTTCCCTATATATAATCAAAAATTTAATTGAAATACATAAAAACAATGGTTTAGATGACAATGGAATGGATCGTGAATAACCTTATATGTTTAATATTTGAATGCAATAACTATATACGTAAGAAGCCTAAACTTCGCTGTTACATCAAAAATGTTTTAATCGTTATCGTAATACAGCAATTTTTTCTTGTGAAATAAGCATCTTTATGTTATATAGAATTAATGATTAAATTATCCAAAAAAATAGAAAATTATTTTGACTCAAATAATATTATTTAATAGCATAGTATATTCATATCCTTCAAAAATTTGTCAAATTTTGATCAAAATGAGCGAAATCAGCAAAACCGAAACAGCTGAAGGAATTCCACGACCAAATTCCAACCAAAAGTCAGAGATAGACATAAACAACTGGCTCGCTGATCTTAATAAAAAGAATCTTGAAGCAACAGCAAGAAATATTGCATCTTCGCCAATTGCTAAATATAAAGGATTGACTTCTATATTATCCGATGCTATCATCAAAATAATACCAGTGAGAACAACAGAAATCGACCTTCTCGTTGAACTATTAAAATGCTTGAAAAATTATGAACACAATAGGAACGGTTTATCACTTGTAATGCCAGGAATTCTCAACACAATATTCGATGGTATACAAGAATACAACGTAATGTTGATGGTCGAAAGATTGTTTTTTGTAAGGAAAGTTGTTCTTGCTGGTTTGGTCAAAGCGGCAGATATTTACAAGATAGCTATCGATTTCAAGGACAGCCGTCCTAATCTTGTTTTCTTAATGTTTTTCTACATTCTTCCTGAAATCAAATCTCAAACACCAAAGATCTTATCTTTAGTTATCGAGAAGATGAAGAAGTTCAGAATCTCAGAGAGATCAATTAGACAGTTCCAGACAAGATTAGATGAGTTGATGGCTGTTAATTTCAAATTATTAATCGAATATCTCGATTACGGCGTTGAAAAGTCAAGTGTTGAATACATTCTAATGACAGATGATCTTGATCGTTTTAAACAGCTCGCATCTAAATCAGATTTTAATTTCGAAACAAGAATCGAAGATATTCCTTTAGTTCCAGCATCATTCGTCCAAATGTCACCATCATACGTAGAATTCGCTTCTTTCTATGGCGCTATCAATATCATTCGCTTCGTATTCAAAGACCGCAAAATTATTTGTTCTCCTATGATGTACGCTGTCGCTGGTGCACAACGTAAACTGATGCAGTACTACGAGAGCCGTGGATTGTACTACGAGAAATGCTTAAGAATCGCAGCATTTTACAGAAGATTTGATTTATTCGAAGAAATTCAAGGAAAAACTCCAGAAAAATTCCTTTCATTGGAACTTAACTTGTCTCTTTGTCGTGCTGCCGAGACAAACGACCTCCGTTTGATTATCTACTGCTTAGATCATGGCGCTTATATTAATTACACCGATGAAAACAAAGAAACACCAATTTTCTTAGCTGCTCGTGCAGGAAACAATTCAATCGTTAAGTATTTAATTACAATTGCTGGTGTTAAATGCGATATTCCAAACATGTTCGGACAAACGACTTTAACAGTCGCCGATGAAAACACACTTCAGACAATTCATACTTATGCTGATTAATCATCAAATATTTTTTTCTATTTTCTTTTTTTTATAAAACTTCGTAGATTTTAAAATCTATTATGTATTTCTAATATTTGGTTCCTACATAACACATTTTCCATTCAATCCATTTCAAAATTGATTTTATTTTCTGAATCAATATTATAAGAAACTAATTTAATTATTCAATTCCAGTGTTGATAAAATATACAAAACCATGTGAAAATGGCTCATTGACATATATTATTTAAAAAATTATAATATTTCATTTAAAATTACGTATTAATCACTTCTAGATTACAATATAACATCGAACAAGCAATAGAAAGCAAAATAGAATAAAATACAAAGCATAAATCATTAATAAAATGAAAATTCGTTTTTGATCACTGATATTTTTGAAGATGAAGCTTTGGTGTTGTAGTATGTTAAAAAAGTTAAGTCAGTTGCATGATAAAAAAGATACAAACAAAGATTTATTGTGTAGGAAGGGAAACAACAACTAAGACAGAAGAAGAAACAGCAGCAAGAATGAATTCGTTGCCCGGGAAGAAATCCAAGTCAACGACATTCCCATATTTCTCGAATATAGTATATCTATCATTAAAAGAACCGAATAAATCCTTCTCAATGTCAATTATATTTCGCACTGAGAAATCAAATCCTGCTTTTGGAATTGCGACAAATGTTTTGCCATTTTTGGTGATAATTGAAGCTCTTGCTCTGGTTTTCAAGTCTGAAATCGGAAACCATCTAATATTGTGAATTTGCTGATATTTAACATCGCATAAGGTGCATTTTTTGTTTCTCAAAGATATTGCAATGAAATTGTCGGCCGTAGCATTGTTCTTAATATACTCGTGATCGAAAGCTGGCGGATTTGAGATAAACATATTTGATTCCGTATTGAAAGTATATGCGTTTCTGCAGTTTAATGCTATCACTGAGTAGTAAGAAGCTGCAACAACTGATTGAAATTGAGGAGATTCCTGTCCAACGTTTTTTTTCGAAATAATTTCGCCTGTTCTCGCATTTATTATGAATATTAACCCATGAACTGCACCAATTGCAACTTTCTCTTCGTTAATCCAGCAGCAGCACCATGGTATTTCGGGCAAAGAACTGGAAATCGAGATTGAATTATCTGTTAAATTAACAATTGAGAATGATCCTTCATGAGAAACAGCGAGGCATTTTTCTATTGGACTCTTATTTATTGATATATCTCGTATTAATAGTTTGTGTAAAGGAATAAAATTCCATTTTGGTTTAAAAATATCGGAATATGAAATTCCATAAGTATTATTCTGTTTTTCTGTAACTATTATTCGCGATTTTGAGAATGCCAAGCGGAATCCTTCGTTTAAATCTTTTGTGATCATAATTGTTGGGTAAGGAAGCGAAAAATTACCTTGGTAGTATTGAGAAGTCTGATTTGAACTAAGGGAATGCATTATTTCTGCATTTTCGGCTTTTAATTTTTCATTTTCTTGCATTAAAGTATTTAGTTGTGATGAGCGCAAAAATTTACCACCACGCCAATATAACTGGTTCACAGATTCTATTGGTGATGGATTATTGCACACAGGACAAGTAGGTTTTGTATTGAGCCATTCAAGAATGCATTTATGGCCGAAAATGTGGCCGCATTGCAATGAAGATACTCTATGCTCGCCGTCTGTTTCAAGAGGACCAAGGCAAATCATGCATCGTTCGACTTCGTCCTCTTCTTCCATCAAAAAAAATTTTGAAAAATCAAATTCCTTTAAAAATCTAAATATAAAATATACTAATGATATAGATTCATTTCATCGAATTTTAAAAAACTTTTGATAATATTATGAGGAATTTTAATCGATAATGTACTACTTGCATATAGAACATCTCTATAGAATTACCAATTGAATATAAAGTCTAACATTATTTCGTCTAAATCATGACTAATGAAAATGATTTGATATTTTTACATAAATTTTTCATTTTTTTCTATAATTACCATTAATTTAAGAGAATTTTCAACTTATTAATATTATTTATTGATCATGAAAGATGCAATTCATTGATTTAACTCGATGCAAATGAAGTTAGATTAAAAATGATTGATATCCAATATGTAGTGTGAAAAATAAAAATATAGTGTCAGTGTTTTTTGTTTATAATATTCCTGATATATATCTCCAAGTATTAATCAATATATAAAATTGGTATAATTTATTCAAGGTAGATATTGAGTTTGAAATATTTTATTAGCTCATTATAAGCTATGGTGATGCATTCACTAGATAAATGTGAATATTGAAAAATGAAAAGTATAGAATTTGGGGATTAGCTAGCGTAAAGCAAGTAATCTGATGGAATAAAGTATATCATTTAACGTTTTACGATGAAATTAATTTTATATGACAAAGTCAAAACTAAAATACTAACAGTTAAGCTTATTTAACAGGTGGAGCATTCTTTTCTGTTTCAGGGGTAATTTCTGGGAACATGGATCTCATATCCGACTCATCGGATTTATCTTCCATATCATTCTTCTTGATGCAGCATGTCCAGAAAATAACGACGAGGGCCCAGACGCCAGTAAGAACTAAAACGATGAGTCCACCGATGTTTTTGTATTCAGGCTCAGACCCAGACTCAAGCAGTTGCATTTTTTTTTTCTAAAAAAATAATCTCCATCACTTTTTTTTTCGGATCCATGTTTTATAAATTTGGACTGGAACAACAAACGGATCATGTTATTAAAACCATTTTGGCAAATCGGTTTCCAGAAAAAAAAATTAAAGGTTTTGTATTTTGCTCATAACATTTCCACAATTCAGAAATATTCAAATATTTTGTATTTTTCTCATTTTTACAACTCAAAATCATCATTTACATGTCAAAAAACCCATTTACGAAACAACAATCCTATTTTACATACTATAATTTTATTTACATAACAAAAATCCCATTTACGTAACAAAAATTCCATTTTGCATGATAAATATTATATTTGCATAACAAAATTTACTTTACACGACAAAATTTTTGCTCAATATTTGATGATCACGATCGAGTTGATAAATTTAGTGAACTGCGAACAAATATGGTAGTTCCTTGATTATAGTTCTTATTATGCACATATAAGACATGATAAAGCAACCAAATATTTTAAAATTTTTTTATCTCAAACATTAGATAAGTGTTTTAGCATTATGGTTAATGACATTCGGCTTATAAACAGTGCAAAAACTATATACTCAAAATATAACTGCTTATTCTCATGAAATTGAGGAAGGTTTATTATGTATTATGTCGAAATTATAAGGAATTACTAAAATTTTTGGGCTAATTTATTATGTATTAACGTAGACAATGCATTGTATTGACTTCGATTTGATAATCTCATGAAACATTAAATTGTTGTGAATAATTTGACTATTTTTGAATGAATTATGTTGCAATGACATTAATAATAATATAAAAAGCACTCTCATTGAATTAACGACTTGAAAAATTTATCTGACCAAACTTCTGCGAGTAATCCACTTTTTGATCATAATCTGACATTTGTAAATTGTCAAATATCTGTCGTCAAATTTTGTAAGTATATATTTTTATTCATCTTTCGAATGTATTATTATATTTGATTGGCCAAACTTTTCTTTCAAAAACTTCTTAAAATTAAAATTGCATAATTTTATGGAAAATATGTTTACATGTATAAGTAGATACCGAATAACATAAAATTTTTCAGTTGTGTGATTGAATACGTTTACTTTCGAAAATATTTTCCATAATATGATATAAAACAATCTGATAATTTTTCGAAAAAAATTTTTTTTGAGGTCGTTCGATTCTGATCAAAATGTTTTTCGCTTTGTTTGTTTTTAGTACTAGTTGGACACCGAGCTTCCATCAGGCTTTCGCTGGCTACTATGCTGATTCTCACTTCCCTAATCTCACTTCTAGCCAGCGCGAGAGCTTCCTTTTAGGAGCAATGTACGCTGATGGTGTTGACAAGTCTATTTCTCATTTTGTGAGGCCTATAGTGAGAGAACTAAATTCCATAGCGAATAGACAGAGTAATTTGTATTGGTTTTTACTCGGAATATTTTCACATATATCAATCGACACGTTCGCCCACTCTGGGCTTACAAACTCATATATTGTTCCAAGAGGATTAAAGCACCACCTCTCGGAACTCGTAGTTTGCTCGTGGGCTCACAGAAATTTATCTCCACGTTATATTACTCTTTCTCAGGAGCTAAAGAACCAGATATCCGGAATTGGCATCGGATTTAAGAAATCTTTCCGCTATATGTATCCGCTTTGCTACTTCTTTGCAAAATTCTTACCAGCTCACTGGTTCCTTCCATATGTACACCAAGGGAACTGCCCGGTTAGAACCTACCGCGATGCTGATTGCACATTCAGACGTCATCTAGATGCTATGGTTAAAGCCACGGAAAACCTTATGGCTTTGTGCCATGATCCTTCGTTGAACGAGATTGACGTCAAAGAGATTGTCTTGGCCCAGCTCAACAACATTGAGTGCTGCTCTCCGGATCAACCTGTTGATTTAACAGAATCTCTTCGTCTCGATGAACGCCATTATCCGATGCCAATGAGCGGCTCCTTAATGCTTTAGATTTGTAACTATTGCGTGTTTTGTTTGCTATTTTCCTAAATTCTAGGATTTCTTATATACAAATTCGATTTTCTCTAATCTTTCGCAATTTTCATATAAGATATCAGAAATAAAGATAGATTGTTTACTATATTTATAAATCCTAGCTTTAAATTTCCTATTATTGAATTTTGAAAATATATAATTAGCTATCGATCTTATTTATATGCAAAAACACATACTATGGCCATGAGTTAATGTTATTTAGCATATGAGTTATTAATACACACTTAATTAATTTTTAAGAAATTTATTATCTAACAAATCATGAAAAAAATCTATTATAATACACTTATTTAGCACTCATATATCATATTTATCCATGTAGTTTTTAATGAAAATAGATATTTGAATAATATATTATATTGAAACAAATTATTTGATAATTGGATATGATATATAGTTTCTACCCCTCCTATATCAGTTAAATATATAACTTTTTGACATCAAAGACCCATTTTTTCAGTTTTCATTTTTTATGTCAAAATTTATCAAAAATTTTGACAAAATACGTTATTTCTATCAAATATCAACCTTATTAACTTTACATGACAGATTTTATGAACGTTAAAATCTTCTGAAAACAAAATCTAATTATATATGGAGGAGAGCACTGCTGGCATCGAGGTTACCGACGAGCCGGGGATGCAGGTCGAAGAGAGCGCGACACAGTGGAATCCCATGCCAGCTGCCGAGTTCTTTTCGACCATAGGCGCTGATAACAATTTTAAAGTTCCTCAAATGGCCAAATCGAGGCCTCCAGAAACCATTGTTATTCCTTCCCTTGAGAACGACAATACTCCTGTAATACCAGTTTTCGCATTCTCGAAAAAAACGACTAAATACGAAATCGAAGAAATCCAAAAAGCAGCAGATAATGCTCTAAAAGGCAAATTTCCTAACATGGATGACCCATACTTTGTTGCTGAAGTACTTGAAGAGCTCACATCAAGGAGAATCGATTTAATTTCGAGCGGCGAATACAAAAATGCACAACTAGTTATCGATAAGATAAATGAAATCAAAAATCATTTCAAACGTCAAGATTTTATTAAATTCCGTGAGGCATATATAGAAAATCTTAAGAACAGATGTCAGCAGCAAAAAGATCTGATAAAGGAGCTACAAAAAACGACAAAAGAGCGTCTGGATAGTAAAAAGGCTGAAGCACAACAAGCTCTCGATAGATTGTTTGAACGCCAGGAAGCGCAGAGAGATGAATTAATAAATGATTGGCAATCTCCTGCTAAATTGCGTCAATTCAATAAGCAAAGTTCTGAGCTGCTTCAATATAAGTATTTGGAAAAGCTCACAGCGCTTGTTGGCGATTTAGAAGTCGCTGAACAAATCAAAAACAAGAACGCGAAGCTAGAAAAGCGCGAAACAGCCCAGAAATATAAACAGATGACTGAAGAGTTTGAGCGAGCGCGGAAATCATTAGATATTGCATTAGATCAAGAAGTTAAAACTAATCGGATTCAGTTACAGAACGAAATCGCCATCGTTGAAGAGAATAATCGACTTGAGCTCGAAAGGGCTCGTGAGAAAAGCATATATCTTAACAAATTACTTGCCGAAGAACAATTTAATTTCAGAGAAGCTAAAAAGAAGCTCGATAATACTCCTAGAATGACACATTTGAATAATTCTATCCCGATGCTTCAGAGAACCGGCACAAATATCAATAAGAAAAATATGTTTAAGTATAATCAAGCTGACAAGATCAATTCAAATCCACTCAACCTGCCACCACTCATTGTTAAGCCAAAGAAACAAAGGAAACTTAATTCTTCCTTTAAATAAATTTTTGTTTGTTTTTTAGACATAATATTTATTTCTCCAGTTAATACACCATTTATATGTGTTGAATTAGTTCAAAAAACAATTAAAATCAAATTTCGATTCTTCAATAATTTCTTTTGATTGAATTATTTATTTTATTAACAATAATTAGATGACTAATACATTTTATTTTTTTCAGGTAATAATGGAACCAATTCATTATTTTTCAAGATTTTTAATATATTTTCCATTGCAAACGTGTTTTTTAAGATGATGATGATGATTTTCCTATCGTCGACTATCATCACTTTCAGTAATAATTTGAATTGCATTTGATGTCAAATCTTTGAAATGTGATTCATGAACATAGACTTTATTATATATATTTCGAGGTTCAACTCTTTGCTCGTTGCTCCTATATATTTCTTGATCATATTGGTAATCATAGAATTGATTCCAATCTTGTGAAAGCGTAATCAAAAAGCTTAAATTCATTGCTCAGTAATGCTTCCTTATATATATCATTTTTTGCCACGACTTTTTATTCATAAAAACTCCAACATTTTTTTTTTGAATTTTTGCTTTTTTTTATACCAATTATCAAATTATATAAATGTTGATTTGATGCATTTGTGTATCATTTGCAATTGCTTTTTGTTATTGTTGATTTTGATTATATTTTAAACAAATTATGGCAATAATAAGAATATTGTTACCATTATCTGAATTTCAGTTAAAAATATTGTTAATTTAAGATATTTACATATTTAATAATTCAAACATTGATTTGTTAGTCGATTTTAAAGCGCCTGTTGTGAAATTTCCATTCATAGAAAGAAAAAATGATGAAAGAAATAGGAATGAAAGTGTAAGTAAATGAGAACAGCCAGTAGTACTTATAACCGATATCAGATCCCCACCTGTACCACATGCCGTATCCAATAAGCAAAAGACAGATGTCTATTAAGATATCAAAGAATATTTTCTTCATTTGCGTTTTCTGACGAACAATTAGCATAGAAACATCAATAAACACAATGAATATAGTAACATGGTAGAAAATTGTTGCTAAAAATCCAAAAAGATCTGGATTATTTTTCCAGTGAACGACAAGTCCATACAACCACAGCATAGAAATATGTCCCTGAGTCTGATAAATCAAACATGGCAAAATAAAAGGCCAAAAGAAGAAAACTGTAAGAATTATCTTAAATTGAGTTCTTACACGTGAAACTAAACTTCCAACATATAAAGGACCATATAGAACTGCTTTGTAGCCTTTAATCACCAGTGGCTTCCAAATTGTGAACAAAATTAAAATCAAATACAAATAAATGAAGAATGAAATAAAAACAGTCCACCACATTTGAACATTAACTATCCTTGGTTCTCTAAACGGCCCACTTTCTTCACCAACGGAAAATTCAACTATATAATCGTAATCACCCGAAATCTTGACAAAATTTTTCCCTTTTTCGAATTTCGCTTGCATTGAATACAGAGCAACATCTTCTTTAACGTATCTATCGAATTCAAGCTTCCCTTTGACTGAACCAGAAACGGTAAAATTCTTCGTTTTTGAGTCTGAAAATGACAAAATTCTTAATGGAATAAAGCCATTTTTTCTCACTTTCATTTGGTATTTTGTAGGTGTCGGGGAAGTCACAATAGCGTAATCTCCTTTGGCATCCAAGTCTTTAAGCTCGTAGTTCACCATTCCGTTGTCTATTGTCAAAATGACAAAACCTAAAGTTTTCTTGAAAGCTGTTGATGTGAACTCAACGTAATCATTATTGATGTGCCTAACTTCTGTTCTTAGTGGATGCGTGTGGCCTGTTATATGTGCCAAGACATTGTTCTCCCTCAATAGATCAGAAAAAGTTTTGCCACTATCTGATTTTGAATTGAAATTGATGCATGTTTCTCTTGGAAAATGACTAACAACTATTGTGTCAATTTTCTCATCAAATTCTTTGTCATCTTCAATTTTCCTATGATGTGTTTGAGCGTGTTCAGAGTTAGAAATCGGTGTGTCTAGTTTAGCATATTTATCATTTATTACAGCATGTTTCTTTTTATCATAACCTTTCTCATTGTTATTAGTCTCATCATTTGTTTGCTCCAAAAAAGTATTTGATGTGTCAAAATTTTCATTTTTGTCACTTTTTGGATTCATTTTTTGATGATTGTTATTTTCATTATTATTCGCGTTATCTTCAAAAGCTATTGCGTTTGCTTTCCTATTTTTGCCAAGATTTGCAAAATTCAAATTATCATTTGTGTTTTGATTCATTTTGCTATGGGTATGATCGTGTATATGACCACCTGCATTATATTTGGTAATTTCTTTTTCGAAAGCGTTGACCATCCATGATCTGTAGATTGGCATGAAGAAATTTGGTCCATGGCCTGTTGGAAAATCTTGAGGCTGGAAGGCAACAACACGAAGACCGTTTTTGACCTGTGAATATGAATAAAAATTCGATTTGTTGAATGTTTTGATAAATTTTGTAAAGAATTGATTTTCTGTGTATGCATCTATACCCCACATATCGTGGTTTCCGAGTACTTCGAATAATGTCGATCGATCAATTTTCGAATCTTTGATTGCTTTTTCATAGCCTTGCCAATGAGCAAGAATTGGTTCTGAAAGAGCAGGTATATTGCATTTATTATAATTATCAGTTATATCACCGCTTAAAATTACGAAATCGGATTTTATTTTGTTTTTCATAATAGAAAATACTTTGTAGAGTGTATTTTCAGAGTTGTAGCAAGCAGAATAGTGTATATCTGAAATTTGCACGAGATATTTTGGATCAATCGAAAGATTGAAATAAGATTCAACAGTTTCAAGCGGAATTATACCAGAATTCGTTGTCAAATACTGTCGCACAACCAATGCACATAAAATGACAACTAGAAGAAAAGGATATAATGCAAATGCAAAAATCCTTTTCCACATTCACAATGTAAACTAATTTACATGTCAAAAATTATTTAAGTTGACACAAAATCATCATCTATTAAATCTATAACGTAATTAAAATAAAACCACAGAAAAGAATGTTGTTGCATGTATATGAACGGTTTACAAACAATTTAATTTTCAATTTCACTAATTTCGGAAGAAGCGTTTTCAAAACATTCGGTTATCTCATCTATAGATGGTCTTTCATTTGGATCATCAGAAATGCATCTTTCCAGCAAATCAATAATAGAATCGGAAACTCCTTCCATTTCGGGTAGTCCATTTTCTTTAATATCCGGAATGCTTGATTCATCGAGCTCTGCAATGGCCATAATTGCGATTAATCCAAAACTATAAACATCGCATTTTGTAGAAATAGCATTAGGGAATTCAGGAGCATCGTATATATTTTGCTCTGCAGTATAGCTTGATTTCCTTGGAGCAGTTAAATTAGTTGCGCATCCAAAATCGCAAAGTTTTGGAATTCCTTCTATTCCCATAAGTATGTTCGATGGCTTGAGATTGCAGTGCACGATGTTTCTTTCATGGATATATGAAATTCCAGATGCTGCATCAGCTAATAAGTCCAATTTGCTGGATAACTCTTGCCCCTTGCATGATGTTACTATATTATCACGAGAACAAAGCTCCGTTTGTATGTAAAAGTGAAATTCGATCTTCAAATCATTTAATCCGTCAACAGAAACTGGATCGAATGACGTCATAGCTTTTCCATTGACCACAAATTCGATCCATGAGTTGTTGTACTTGGCAATGTTTGGATGAGTGAGATCCTGAAGTATAGATGCTTCGCGCATAACATCTTGGGGATCAACAGCATTCATTTCAAATGCTGTACGCTTAATGCAGTAAATGAATCTATCCATATGGTTAACAGCAGCAAGAACTAATGTGTTTTTTGACTCATATAATTTTGCAACAATGGTGAATTCAGTTTCAAATCTCGAAAATTGATCTTGATGAATGTCTTCTTCCGGTTTGAAATCGTTTCCTAGACTTTTTGTGTACTGTCTTTGCATAATTTCTTGGACGATACTTTGAAAGATATCCTTTTGCGATTCAGGCTTAAATATCATGCAGAACTTTTTCAGTTCATCAAGTGCTTTTGAAACGCGCTCGCTGTTTGAAAATAAGTCAACAGTAGTTGCTCGAGGAATCATCAAGTTTTTTTATAAATAGTCGGCTAAGGAAACATTTTTTAAAAATTTATGTTGCAAACATTCCGAACAAAGTGTTCATGCCATTTTTAGGACATATATTTGACACTTTACTCGTCAAACATTTCTAGTTATTTTGACGAAATAAATTATAAAAGCATTTAAAACAAATTTTTACACTGCTAATGGAAATCGGTCATAGTGTAATGGTTATCATGTAAGATTGTCGTTCTTTTGATCCGGGTTCGATTCCCGGTGACCGAGC
>MRSU01009062.1:0-20637 GCA_008369845.1 Trichomonas gallinae
CCTTAATTGAAATACGAATAATGGACAGGTATCGTTATTCGCTTTTTGGGCCTTAGCCATTTTGGCCGATTGCCGAAATTAGAGGGGGTTAACCGGCTACCCGAGACAATAGGATTAAAGTCCATAGACTTTGAATATAACTTATTGATAAAATATCTTGATAAAAATTTTCGGATAAAAGTATTTTTGATACTTTACGTGGCAGAAGATTTTCTATTGCTTTTTTTCAAAACCCCAATTAAGTTTTCTTGTTTTAATAACTAATAAGTTTTTCCATATTCATATCTGTGAAAAATAAACCAAAATGTTCTCAAAGTTCGATAGACTGCATATTTTAACAATACAAACAAAGCCAACAAATAAAAAAAGAAAGCTACAGAAGTTTGACCAACATTAACCTATTTTGATTGCGGTACATTCTGAAAATATTGAATGTGTTTTTTTAATTCATTTTTGTTGTTGATGTTATCTTTATTTGCTCAGATCGCTGGATCTGCAACAGAGAGAGCATCCCCGTCGTATTTCCTTAACAACTGGGACAAGACTAACCCAATTATGGCTTTCTGGAACATTGCTCAGATGTCTTGGACAGTAAAGCCAACAGTACATCCAGGAATCAATCATGTACGCGCCTACACAGAGAAGACACGTGATGTTTTGACAGCTGATTCCTTTGCTTTACAGATTGATGATGAAATTTATGGTGACGATATGTTATTGAACAGCTCACATCTAGGTGGCTGCGTGCAAGAAATCACAGGTGAACTTTGGACTGAATATGATCGCTATGGAACTTCAAAACTTCCAGTTTCCGTTCGCAGATCTTTCTACATGCCACCACACGAGGAATACTACCTTGTTAGGTACACTGTCAAGTCCAATGATGGCAATGCCCATAAAGTAAAACTCCTAGATTACGCAGTTTCAGGAACTGATTCAAAGTGGTCAAAGGGTAAGTGCACATCTACACAGTGCCTTATGAACCGTGATGACGCATGGATCGCTTCTGTTGCCTTCTCACTTGATAAGAACTACAATCCAATGTCTTCAATGGGCAATGGCGATTTCAAGGACAGTTCTAACCCACTTACACAGTTTGCTAAGTCTGGCACAATCCCATACTTCCCAGAGTACAACCAACAGATGATTTCTTTCGGTGCACTTTATGAATTTGATATCACATCCTCAAAGGCAGTTACAATTACATCTGTTCGTGCATTCGGTAAATCATCACAGGCTGCACAGACCAAATTAACAGAAGCTCTCGCTTTAGGCGCTGATCAGATTATCAAAACAACAAACTCACGTTATTCTTCATTCCTCGCACAAGGTGTACAGCCAACAATCACAGGTGATGCCCTCAACCTCTACCAGAAGTCAGTTCTTGCTCTCAAGAACTCTCAGAACCCACAGCTCGGCCTCATCGCTTCCTCCCTTCATCCAAACTACGGCTACAAGAACTGGATGCGTGATTCCCTTATGGCCGCCTTCATGCTTGATGCTGCTGGCTACCACGACGAGTTCAAACTCTTCATGGATTGGGTCGACAACGCTGTCCTCAGAGAAGATGGCGGCTTCCACACAACATACGATACAATGACAGGCGACGTCTACGGATTCGTCGAGCCACAATTCGATGCTAATGGTCTTTATCTTGTTGCTCTTAACTACCACCTCAAGGCGTTCGGAGATAATGACTGGGTCAGAACGAAGCTTCCACGCGCCCGCCAGATGATGGACTTCATCAACACAAGAACTAGATTCCACGACCTTCCACTCTCCGACCGCTCACCATGGGAGGAGTCAACAGACCACCACACTAAGGAACCAGTCCCAACGCAGTGGTATGCTTGGGAAATGGGCTGCCTCTACGGTGGTTCTAAGGCCGCTGCTTCAATCGAGCGCGCTGTCGGTGACTCTGCCAAGGCTTTAGCAGCTGATGTCAGAGCAGCACAGATCAAGGAAGGTGTCGTCAAGGGTTTGTGGGATAGCAACGGAAAGCACTTATATCGTGGTGTCAGAGATGACGAAACGCTCTCACCAGATACACGCGCAGACTCTGCTTCAATGTCATGCGTATTCTTCGGCCTCCTTGAAGGTGATGATGCTAGATCTCACCTCAAGTACATCACAGACAGACTTACAAAACTCGTCGGCGGCATTGCTAGATATGAAGGCGATCCATACTTCTTCGACTCTGTCTGGAACCCATGCGGCGAAGGCACACGCGAAACACAGGTCGGCGAGCCAGCTTGGCCAGTCGTCACTGCTTATGTTGCATGGTCTGAGCACCTCCTCGGCATCGACATCACAAAGAGACTCAACTGGATGGTCCAGGTCGCTGCCTACGGAAACATGCCAACAGGCGAAGGTGTTGACTCCAAGGACGGCGCGCTTATTGTCCCATCCGCTCCTGATTGCTTCGAGCACGCTGGTGTTTACGTCTACACAACACTCCTCAACCAGGGCAAGGCCCTTCCTCTCATCAAAACATTCTAAATAAAATAAAATCATGGCTCTTTTCTTTTCATAATTTCTTCAATATTTGTTTTTATTATTAACGATAAGAATAGCATCCATAATTCTATAAGTGTTATCAAGTAGATGGCCGAACGCTTGCCTTTTGAAAGACAATTTATATTTTTTCGAAATTTGATTTTAAATAAAACTTTGGCAAAGACTAGTAATTGGTAAGGGATTTCTTGGATTTATTGATCTTGTGTATATTGCTGTAATATTGATAACTCTAGGCAATAACAATTTATTTTTGCCAACAACGGTAATGTTGGTAAATTTGATTTTCTGATTATGTTTATTATGCAATGTGAAGTGTTCGCTTAATAAATATTGTTGTGTAATCCAACGAGAATATATAATCTAATGAAACCATGATTTTAATATATTTGATCATATCTTGAATAAATTAATCTATTGGTTCCATAATATGGTATTCATTGATATTACATTAGTATATTGAACTTATTGGTATGTATAAAATAACTCAAAAATGCTTATAGAAAAAGATATAACAATAAAATCGTGTTAAAATAAATGAATCAGGCCAATTGATGAAAAATTGGATATAATACACATAAATGAGTATGTTATTTCGCTTATTTTGATAAAATGGATACAAAAAAATTTTGAGATAAGTGAGCTTTTTTTTATTAAAATTCGCCCGCTATTTAAAATAAGGGATCTAAATAAAAAGTTTTGAGCGATTTTGTAAAAAAAACAGATAATTCTTTGATGCAAGGGCTATGGAATCTCAGCCAATATGAGTTATCTGAGGTTGAGATTATCCAGATTAGCATCTCGCCAGACTATCTCGATGATTCTCCTCTTGCTAATCAAATGCGGCTGCTTATATTATCTCATTCGATGGCTATTCGAAAACATTTCGCAATATACAGAGAAAAGTGTCCGGAATATTCTCCTTCACCTTCAAATATGCCTGTTGTTCTTATATTTCTACAAGAACCAAATGAAAAAATTTCAGATCTTCCTGCTTGGTGCCAAATTTATAAATGGATATGGACACCAGCAAAATTCTTCACCAACGATATAATAACAGATTTTCAATATGCAATCACGCTTCAACAATATTATAATTTAGGAGATTTAGACGTTTTATACTTCACATCATTCCTAATGATCAGCCAATCCGACATGATACAGGATGATGTCCTCTTTCAGACTGTTCCCGTTCTCAGAAATCAAAAAATTTGTTTTCGAACTCATGTTCAAAGCAACATACAAGTAATTATCGATGCTCCCCTCGCTGTGCTAAAAGTTCCTAACAAAACAATCTACGTTTTAGTTCCTCCTTTCCAGAATCCATTCTACGTTAGTGAAATTAATGGGAATTTCGTTAGTTTAATCTCGATAAACAAGGAAACGAAAGTTGTAGACTCGACAAAAGTACGAATAGTAAAGATTACAGCCCCGCCTATCGTTATGCATAAATATTATGATTTTCCTTCTTCAGTTCATGACCCAAAAAACAGATTCCACTCTTCAGTGCAGCACGCTAAGAACAAAATTTTCTGCGAATTTCCAACGGAAGAACACATAAATTTTACAGAAGCCGATTTAACAGAATTTTTTAATATTACTGTCAATGATGATAACCAGATGGTTGAGTATTCCAATATTACGTTTTCAGATCCGACTTTAAACTCATTCTTGAAAGAGCAAGAACCAAATCAGAAATACAGAGAATTAATTACAGATGCGTTAGGATATTATTGCTTTGGTCCGTCTATTAAATACAAAACAACTCTCCCTGTTGCATCATTCCTTTCTTTCTTCAGATTTGATTTTGGATTTGGAATGACAACGCCACCAATATTCGCAAAGCTATTAACTCCACCACAAACATCATTTACTTTCGATAGATTAGGAATTCCAAACATTTTAGTTAATCATAACGGAAAATACGATACAGTTCCTGCAGATAAAGTTATAACTCAATGGGAGTCGAATATTTACATGCCAATATGTGGCCCAAAGAGCGGCCACTTCGTTGTTTTCTGCGACAGAGCGCGCGGACTTTCGAAAGAGAATTTAGAAAGTTTCATGTCGCAATTCTGCCACCAATACAAGCAGCTCAACTTCGGCAACATATCCGAATACCCCAAGTGCGACCCCTATTTTTTCACGACAGGAGCAGGCATGATCGACCAGATCGAGAAATTCTTTCAAAGCGAGAATGTTTCCGAATTCCAAACTGTTCCAATTCTTTCTTTCATCTTCGGTGTCCCTATATACGATCCTAAATTTGTCCCCAGGTCTATTTTAACTTACGTCAGGTCAGGCACTGTAGCATCAGCCAACGAAGAAGAGCTCAAGACTTTAGCATTCGTCGTTTACAGCAGAATCAGGACAATGTCGAGCACGCCTTATGGTATGTATCATATTACTACTAGGGAATCAGCTACACTCTTCTTCGGTTTCAGGTACCAGCCTCCTTTCTTGCTGCCGCATGATGACACCAAGCCAACCTATATTCATTTGGCGTGGGATCCGGAAAATCACTTGATTGCATGGATAGATTGCACTGGAAGTATTCTTCAGGTACAACCTGTCGAAGGAGTCGCGACGATTATTTCTAGACTCACTGATGTTTTGCAGCTGCTCTCTCAGCACACTATTAAGTTCACTCTGACTATTCTAGGAGAGAGCATAGAAAACAAGATGCTGACAGAAGTGAAGCAGCAACTCTCGCAGTTTTCTATCTCGATTTTCTCTTGCTTCCCATCCCAGCAGATACAGATCAACATCCCCAACTTTATAAAAGACGACATCCTTGTTTTCGCACCACAAGAAACACAGTTCTCGATGAGTGATGACATCGCGGAACCTCTAGAGTCGTGTTTCGTCATAGCGAGGACTCTGCCGCCTTATTCATTGTCTGTTTATCAGTGCTTCGATGATCCGCCTCGCGAAGCATTGAAGAAGTTTGCCACGCAGATGTCGATGCTGTCGTGGCTTTCCGTTAAGCCGCACTGCGAGCTGAGGACTGTCTCCTACCCGCCGCACATCTGCGCGCTGCTGAGGAAGAATAATAGCGTGACAGACGTGATTTCAAGATATGAGTTTCTTCCAATGGTTGAAAAAGTATAAATTGTTTTGTTTTATTTCTTTCAAATCAACACTATTTTATTTCTTTCGTAATTTCTTCATATTCTCATAATTTTAAAAATATAAAAATTTTGAGAACCATTTTATAGACGAATAAATTATATCATGAGTTTAGCTTGTTCATTTTAAAAATATTTTTGAACTTGCGAACCTTGTTGTCATTTTAAAAAATTGAAATATAAAATTGATGCGATAAACTAATGATTTTTGAGCATAACTTGGTTTGGATTTTATCAATCTATGGCATTATAAGAGATAGTCTCATTTGATGAATTAAAGATGAAAGAAATCTTTTGAAATTTAAATAGACTAAAAACTAGTTTAGAAAGCCTGATCAACGAGTGTATAGTCATCAATGTATGGGTTCCTGTTGCCCTGAGACTTGTTGATGACATCATTGCGGTACTTCTCGAAGGCGGTTGGTGGATACTGGCGATTCCAGTTCTTGAATGTCTGAAGATCGCCGACCTTGTTCATATCAACCATGTCGTACATTGTGAAGAAGTAGAAAACAGCGCGAGCGACTTTACCACGGTCGTCCTTACGTGGCATCCAGTGGTGCTTGTCGTGGTTGAGGCAGCTGTACTGATCTGGGTTGGATGGGCGTGTTGTGGAGCATGAGTTATCCTTGCACCACTCATAGCACTCATCATAATCGAATTCAGCGAATGGATAGTTTGAGCGCATGTTGTTGAGCTTGGCTGGCGTTGGGTAGAGGTGGTGGATATCGCAAACCATTGGTGACTTCTTGCCGAAGAATGATTGAGGAACGATGTGCTCGCAGTTAACTACTGTGCCAGATGGCATTGATGAGCCGCCGCACTTGAATGGGTATGTGTTGCCACCGTAAAGAAGGCTGATGGCGCCATTTTGGCAATCAACATTATTGTATAATTGGACACGAGCGCCAGAATATCCAAGAGCCTTATGAGCACCATAAAGGCGTTTCAGGCGCTCTTTGACAGTTTCGCACGAAGCAAAGGAAGCAAAAATCGTGAGCATTTAAAAATACTAAAACAAACAAAAACGATAGGATTCACTCTCAATTTTTAAATCGTATTTTTCCACCTGCAGCATTCATAGAGAATTATTTGTTAATAAGGTAAGTGAGCGGTTTAGCCATAAGAAAAGATGACGATTATTTCACCCTTAAAACTTAAATTCGAAATATATATTGTAATGATATACATTAATTTATTTTTACTCTTTTCCCATCCTTCCACGCCAATAAATCAATGTCAAATATTTGTCAAAAATCTTATTATTGTCAATTTGCCATCGCGTAAAAATGGGAAAATATGCATTTTTGTATGATATTAAATATATTATATAATTTTTGACAAAATTTACAAGGCAAAATTCGACTTTCTGAGAACTTTCGAAAATTTTATGTAAAAAATAAGTAGCATTTATTATTTGGGTGTCGAAGAAAGTTGCGCTATCGTTTTAGTTTACATTAATTTACGTGTCAAATCTGTCATGTAATTTTATCAAATTTCCTATTGCATCGGCTCCGCAACCCTGAAAGATAGCGCAACAATGTCCCAGTCTCAAAACTATTCCTAAATTTCAAAAGATTCATAAATTCGCATATTAGTATCATCACTGTCATTTCATTCATTATTTGCATCAAAATCAATGAATGATGCAAATTTTCAAGTCAATACGAGTAAAATTCTAAATCTTCACAAAAAATAATAAGAGATTTCAATTTTTTATTACCTTTTTCAGCGAACAGTTATTTTGAACACTTTTCTGATACTTAGCAAAATTATACCGCTTAGTATTTTGTCACTTTTACAAAATACATTATTGTAACCTGCTATTTAATAACATATTGTTAAAATGTTCTCAATGAAGAAAATGCTGACTAAAATTGAATATTTAAGCGCTATTATTTTATAAAATGAGTCCCCACAATATGGTATTTAATAATGCAATGTTAAAATTCATTCAATGACGAAATTCCTGATTGAATTTGACATTAATGAAATTTGGAAATGAGAAAATTCTCCGTTTCGTTATTTTAATAGCTATTTCGACTGAATTTCGATTTTTTAATGATTTGTCAAATTTCGATGATTGTTTTTTTCTCTGTTTTCGCTTCTTCAGCCAGCCAATATCACTACTGTTATAGAAGCAAAACAACTGAGTCAGAGTGCATTTATCCTGATGCTCTTGTTCTAAAGACTGCTGACGAAATTAATCAAATTCAGTTTTATGCTAACAATAGTTACATAATAGAGATATACAATGATGGAGAAAGTACATTAGATATCATTAATACTAATTTCGATCAAATTTCTCTTGCATTTCAAGGAAATCGGAAATCAAAAGTCAGATTTATTGCTTCACAAACATTTTCTGAACCAAAATTCTTCTCAGTGAGGAATATGACTGCTATTTTTACATCAAGTATTAGCAAATCTTACAATTTTGTCAATAATTCCTCTGTTGAGTTCCAATATTCGGAAATAAGCGGAACAATTACGATAAACAATGATAGATTTCTATCAGACTTTTATTCATTAGCTAACATCAACTTCACACAAATCCATTCAGCAGTAATTCTATTATATGCAGTAACTCAAGAGCAAGACCTTCCTCCAAACACAGAAAAGACCATTAAAATAGGATCTAATACGAATTCCGTCACAATTTATGGCTTTTCACAGAAAACTAAAATTAATTTCGAAGATAAAGAGAAATCATCATTTGTTTTTGAAGATATTCACTCTAAAATATCCTTTGAGAAGGGTAAATACACATTAAGAATCCGCAATTCGGACTTAATCACAATTAATCGATCGAAAATCGATTATTTAGCGCCTATGCTCGATTTACATCTTGAAAAGGAGTGTAATGTCATAATGACTGAACCAGAAACATCTCCAAAGCTGAGAATCTTTTCAGAAGGAAATTCTAAGATTGAATTCACTAATGATTCTATTATTTCAACTGTTTCACTAATTAATTCAACACTGAAGATGGGCTGCTTCAAAGACAACCTAATAATTGATGATGTCAACTTATATAATTCAACGCTTTCATTTCTTTCAGGAGAAACTTACAGACCAGTGATTTCCAAGGTCACATTGGTCGATAATTCAGTAATAACAACAGAAGGAAGTCAAATGATGATGGAATTCGAATCATTATTGCTTGAAAACGTTCATACAACGAATTCTTTCCCAAGCTTTACTGTTATAGTCAAAAATGACCTTTATTTCCACGACAGCTCAACGAAATTTAACTCTTTAATGGTTCATGAAAATTGTTTAATAACTTTTGAATGGGGAGAATATCCTTCTGATGGAATTTACGCTGACACTCTCTTTCTTCCCACTCATCCCACCATTTACATCATTAAAGATGGCGCCAATACTAAGAATTTCATCGATAAATCATCATTTACGTTTTGCGCACCAGAAAACGACGATAGTTTCGTTAATTACGACTTTTCCAAGAATGATGAGAACAACTATGGATTTACGCCATCATTCTTGCTTTTATCTCACAGTCAAACAAAAATTAAAAAAAATGTTTGCACAGAATTTCATTTAACTGAGAATCCGGCTGAAATTTATCCAGTTGTATGCTATTCCAGTGATTCCTGCAAACAATTTGCGAATTACGTCAAAGTTCCAGGAGATTCATTAAATGATATACCAACAAACACACAAATATTAAGAATAATATCAAATGAAGTTATTCCTGAAGATAAGCCGATAGTTTTATCAACACTTCCTAAATTCAAATCTAAAATTACATTAAAATTAGGATCAACACAAACGCCAGAGTCTAATTTTACAATAGCTTTGGACGAGAAAGTTAATGACAAAATAGACTCAATTATATTGATACATAACAAAGTTAACTTCACAACTTTAGGAAAGAAAGTGAATATCAAATTAAATGAGTTTTTAATCGGCTACGATGTTCCTTTGATAACAAATAAGGAATTATTGAGTTTCAGCGGCTCAAACTATCTCAAATTCCCATTTGATTTAGATGACGCAATTAATCCTGCAGATTTCAAGAATGTTGACGTTAGTTTTTCAATAGATAGGATTGTTACAATAGAATTAAGCAAAAACAAAGCTAATTTGACGACATTTGTAGATTGGAAGGAATTTGATATTTCACAGTCATTTGTTAGGTTCGATATTCCTCAGATTTATAATGATATATTTATTCCTATAGTAAGGAAAGACAAAGAAGTGGCAACACTTAATATTTTAGGAACAGAAAACTTTTATTCTTTCGGAGAAGAGTGGAATGATTACAAAGGTGTTGCTGTAGAATTCCACACAGCAGGAAGAATGACAATCAACGTAAACAGCAACACTTTGCCAATAAGATTCCGAAATTCAGATAAAATACAATATCCAGCACTAGACTTGAAGAACACAAACGCGAAAATTTCTTTAGTCAATCTTCCTCCTCAAGATGTCGAATTCTTCCACGTGAATTTGATCTCAGAAAACAACTTTACAGTAGCAATTAACAATGCTTTCTATAATTTCGATGCTAAACTGAAAACAAACGTTAAAAGCAATTGCAAATTATACTTAAATAATGCAACAATCAACGGAACAGTTGAAATGGAAGGAGTTATCATTAATAATTCATTAAATTTGCTCCCAAGAGCTACTTTATCATTAAATTCTGCCCAAGTCAAGCCAAAAACAAGTATAAATGCTAATGTTATTGCAGGAGAAGCTTCAAGTATTCTTTACACGAATAATACGGTTGGAATCAATAAGATAAACATTCTATGGAATGTCACTGATTTTCTTAAGTATCCTCCTTTCTTTACGAAAGAGCGCATCCTTGAATCATCAAATTCTTTAGTTGATAAAAATATCGAAACTATTTTTAAACCGAACTCAATGAAAATCAGCGAGGGATTCATTAGGCCACACACAGAAATCTCTAATTATTCTGTTTCTGTCAACTTCGAAGGAGTCGTTGATGATTCAGACAAACTCGGATCTACCCAAATCCTGGGAATTATCACTGGTGTTGTCGCTTTGGCTGTTTCAGTGATTATTATCATTTACACGTGTGTCGGAAGGAAGAAGAACAGATCTCACAGCTATGATCACTTTTTAATGTAGATATAATTTCTCAAATTGTTTTATTTTATGTAGTAAATTGTTGTTTATTAATATTTCTTCTTCTATCTTGGCCCAGAAACCAATAATTATGCGTGAAATATCATTATCATTGAAAATAAGATAATTTGAATTAATTGTTACTACTAGACGAACGGCATGAGATACAAATCAGTCAACGAGGGCAGCATCCACAACTTGGGTGTTTTGCATGCCCAGAAAGCTAACGAGTGCAAGGAAATCTCAATTGCAAAGCAGTGTTTGCTTGTCCAAATTAGCAGGAGAATCAAACACTGTCTCATGAACTTAAGAAGATGAGTAACATCCACAAGTCAACACGCACAATACTCTCCACCGCTCTGGAGATTTTCGAAGACAAAAAGGAAGAAATTTGCAAACTTCGCCGCAACTTTTCAGAGTTTTAAAAATCAGCAAACACCTTTTTGTCTGAGAACTATCATGCCTATGTTTCACAGAGGACAGCATCTCGCATCGAGGGCTGTGCTGTTCGTGCTCGATGTGTAGTCGCCGAACTTCAAGAAGCATACAAAGAAACACTTCGAAGATTCGCTCAGCGCCAGTTTCTTCCCATTTCTCGATGAGAGGCTCAGCGCAAGGAGCTTATTGAGATCGATCGTCGCCACACAATAGCCGTTTTCTCTATCACAGGTCTTATCAGCATCCAGGCAGACGACCATCCTATTGAGATTCCAGTGATAATCAACAAACATTAAATGTATTTTCTCAGACAGATCAAAAAAAGATGTCAAACAGACACAGTAGAGTAGGCACAATCATCTACACGCAAGGAAACAGGCTATGTTCACAGCTGTTCAAGTCTTTGCTGTGTTGAATCATATTTGTTATTTATAAATATTGATTTGTTATTAATAAAAAAAAAGTCAGGTTTGTTCTATTTTGAGAATGTTTTCGAACAAAATTGCAGCACCAGAAATAGAAATGCTGTTATATGAAGAAGTGTGCGCTTGTGAATGATGCGAGGCTGCCGAAGCCATGAAAAAATCCTTGAGAACATTTCTTCGCGCAGGCAAAATCGATCCCTTCTGGACGGCATTTGTATGTATAAAAATGTTGGAGAAAATTCACTAAATACGCATTGGAATAAATAATTTGATATTCTACTCCGCCACTTTCAGTGAATGAGTCAACGTGGCTGTCTTTGACAATAATTTTCCTGGGGCAGGTTCATTTCCAAAAAAGCAGCATGCCAAAACTGTTGATTTATCATCATTACTACTGTAAACGATGACACTCCGTTCCTCTCCTGAAGAAGAGATTCTGTTGCTGATGATGTTCGAATTTGTCAAAAAGAAGACTCCTGAGGTATAATGACAGGCAGCATTAATTCGAGCTGTGTTGTTTGAGATAGTGGTGTAGTTGATCGTTGCGAATGGATTCGGCGTTTGAAATGCATATCCTGGTCCGTAAATGCAACTGTTTTGAATTTGATGAAAATAATGATGCTGTGCCATAATATGCAGGAACTACCTTAGCATTGCCTGAAGGTCTATTGCAGCGTGTCAGTGAGCACTCAGCATAGTCTGATGTTGTATTGTATGCACAGAATCTGTGTTGAACAATTGAACTGAATCAAGTGAAATAAACACTTCCTCCTTTTTCAATGTTGAATTTGTCGTGGAAGATGCATGAACTATGAAGGAAATCGACGGAATCTTGTGTTATGTTGATGCGTCCCGATTGTTGATTTGAGAAAAAACAGAAGAAAACGAAGAATGTTGATGGTGTGGGCGAAGGAATACTCGGATTATCTTTATTTTGGAGGTCTGGTTGTTTGCTGTAGCTGTAGAACATGAACCAGACATCTCCTGGAGCAGGATCAAAGTGCAGCCCACGAAAATAGAATAATAATTTTAGAAAAAATTCTCGGAAAACGCATCACATTTTATAAAGCTTTTGAAACAGTAAATAATTGGATAAAATGATTGGCAATTCATGTTCATTATATGAGTTTTGGATCTTGTTTATTAAAAATAATTTCAATCGATTTTTTACTATCATACCAACAGCCAAACTTGCTAGCAGTATTAAATTTACGTTTTAAAAGCTTAATATAGGCATTTTACCGGCCTACAAATAGGATAATAATGATCAAACATTGGAAAATGAGAAAGAAGCTGAGAAAGCTGTAAGAAGTGTCATTCCCTAGTGAAATGATTATATTGTACGTAAAGACGGATTATTGAAGTTTTTCTAATATAAATTAATTTACATAAAATTATTCACGAGTAGCTCCGTGTTCAGTCAAATAGTCTGTAATAATATTACCGTATTTTGAAGCGTAAAACTTCGGGGAACCATGAGAAGATTTGAAATTAACATCCGCACCAGCTTCAACAAGAATCTTAACCATATCGAGGTTTCCAATCTTGCAGGCAATCAAAAGTGGTGTCCACTCTGCAAGCATTTCATCATCCTGCTGCAAGTTTGCCTGTTTTGGATCAGATTTAACAAGATATTCAACACTTGCAAGATCTTCAGCTTCAACAGCCTTGAAAATATCAGGAATGAAGTTCTTAGGCTTCTCGAGTGGCTTTGTGAACGCCAATTCTTTCCATTTCGTGTTTTCTTTTTTAAGATATTCGTTTTCTGTTTTAACTTCAATCCATTTCTCTTTGAGAATCTTGAATTCCGCAATCCAAGTTGGATTTCTCTTTTTATATGCATCAATTTTGGCTGCATCTTTCTCCAAATTCTCGATTTCGACTGTATTTAATTGATATTTCCTATATTGGTTTGAAATTGTCTGTTTTAATTTCTCATTTTCGGCTTCCAAGCCCTGAACACGAAGGTTCTTCGGTGGAGCAGGATCGAGAAACGGTTGAGTTAATAATTGTGTAATTAATGGGAAGCCTTCAATTCCTTCTAAAGCTTCCAAAACTTCACCACCTGATATTGTACCGCAGTTTAACAACATGAGCAAGCCTAAACCCGGCGGCCCCTGATATTTCAGATGTAATTTCAGCGCCCTGTTCGCTTCTGCTGGTGTTAATATTCTGTTCGCTTCACGTAAAACACGGCCAATTAATTTAGTTGGTAAAGAGAAAAATTCTTCATTTTGCAAATATAATTCTAGCGATTTGATGATTTTTGCATCGAACGATTTAGGGTCTGGGTTTTGCTTCATGCTTTCTTTTATTTGATCAATTGTCTGCTGTACTTTTTGTGCTGCAGTTAATTGATTTTTCGAAAAGGACATTGTCACTTTTTATGGAGATATTTTCTCTAAAACTTATTTTAAACCAAGAAATAGACACATCTAACTGTTTACCTTTCATTTTATTCATTATTTTGCGATTTCTTATAAATTGATTAATCTTCACATATTATTCGCTAATAATGTTTTTTATGCATAAAATAATATTATATATGATGATTTAAAATCAAATTTCTTTTCCTAATAGTAAAAAACTATTCCTATATATATCTTTGATTTTCAAAAAAAAATTCTTTTGCAAATTTAGATACAATTCCTATAATTTATGCTCTATCTTCAACTAATGGAATTTATTATACTGTAGCTAAGGTGTAATTTTGAATATATGCAAAAATGAATTAAAGAATACATGTAAAAATAGACATTTTTAAATTTTAGTTCGTTATATATCATTAGATAGTAATGTTAATGATAATAATACAATGATGATTAATCTTTTCCATCGATCAAAATTGAGAAAGTTATCCTTCCTTAAAAACATTAATTTGTTTTATGTTATGTTTTAAAAACCTGTAAAAACTACGAGCACAAAAGTATTTTCATTTACTATCGATCAAACATTTTTTTATCTCAACAATAAAATTTATTTAAAAATATATGATATTTATATTGTGTTGATGCATATTATTTTATTTATTCATGACGAAAATCAAACAAAAATAGACATTTAAAATATAAAACTAAAGTACAGAAAAAATAACCAAAGTCTCACAAAAAATAAAACATTTGTTCTCAAAAAATAAACTCTTTCAAACTATTATTATATAATTCTACTACATGAATCAAATGCAGATCATCCTAAAACTTTATCAAAAATAAAAATCTTATAAAAAATAGCTGTAACTGTGAATGCATCATAATTTGATAAAACATTTAGCACTCAGAAATTAATTTTAAGAAAATTTCATTATTCAAGAATGAACAGCCAGGAGATCGAGTTCTTGAAGAACAATGATATCATTGTTCACCACATGATAGCGAAGGGTGGATATGGAGAAGTCTACTATGTTTTCCATCAAACTTACAAAACTTATTTCGCATTGAAGAAAATTCCAGAGTTTTACTTCAATGAATCAGAAATAGACTGCCTCAAGTCTATAAATGACCCAAGAATTGTACACCTTTACAAGTACTACAAATTTAATGAACATATTTACTTGTTATTGGAGTACTGCCCTAATGATATCGAAAAGCTCATGAAGATGAAAAAGAAATTTACCAATGAAGAATTAACACAGATCGCTTATGAAATGATTCTCGCAATTAAAGCTTGCCACCATAGAAAAATCGCTCATTGTGACATCAAACCATCAAACTTCATGATCGATATGTACGGCAGAATCAAAATCTGCGATTTTGGCTTATCCACGATTATCAAAGAAAATTCAAGAAGCTCGCAATTCAAAGGTACAATGCTGTTCATGGCTCCGGAATTCTTCAAAATGAAGGACTACAATCCATTTGCCGCAGATATCTGGGCTCTCGGCGTTACTCTTTATTACATTGCGACATCAAATCTACCATTTTATGCTAATTCTCAGCAATTGATTCTCC
Organism: Trichomonas gallinae; assembly: GCA_008369845.1. Classification (NCBI taxonomy): domain Eukaryota; phylum Parabasalia; order Trichomonadida; family Trichomonadidae; genus Trichomonas; species Trichomonas gallinae. Next base: position 15,571 of record MRSU01009062.1, read on the forward strand.
AACAGATTCTTTCTGGTTTATACAATGCTGAAGCCATTTCAAATCCACTTCTCAGGCATGTTATTGAGAGATGCATCGTTAATGAGCCTTCTTCTCGTGCAACTGTTTATGAATTGCTCCAGAATTCATTGTTTGCTTTCTGCAGTCCGAACAAGAGAATGGAGACAACTTCCAACCAGAGCAAGACAACAATTGAGCCAAGAATCAAGCCATTTGTCTCCTTGAGAAAAGCCATAATAAAGAAGCCAAAGATGATGAATACCACCATCAAGTTGATCAATGGTGGCACTAAATCAGCCATCCGCTTAGTATGAACTTTTATGTTTGTTTATTAAAATTTGTTTGTAGTTTATTTTATTAATAGAATCCCATTTTTCACAATACCATAAGGTATAAAACACTTTACATATTTGTTATATTGGTGCTCATCTTATCAATATTTAATATTTTTTCTTATTCAAAATCACTTTGATAAATGGTTATGAATTCATGATGTAAAACTACGGATTCAGTATTTTTGTATCTATATATTTTTAGATTCAAAAGAAAAATTTACTATTCTACAACAAAAACTAAAATTCCAAAATATTTTTTGCTCAAAAGAGACGTGATCAAATTCTATTATGCATCAAATCTAGTTGAAACCTCTGAGTCTCCTGTCCAATAGTGAATCTTTCAAGTTCGTAGATAATTTTTCTTAAATATTTATCAATATTCCTTTTTTGTTCAAAATTTACCATATATTAGGCCATAAGATGTCTGTTTGTTGAACAAAAAAATTCATGAACGTTTAAAAATAAGAAAGAATATGAACGTTACTTATAGCAGTGACTTTGAAAGCGAAGATTCTGATGTTGATCACATTTTCACGCCATCAGTGCGTCCATTAACGAAAGAGGAACCGAAAAAAGAAGAAAAAGAGGAAAAAATTAAAGAAATTTATGGAGTTTTATCTTTTCAAAAAATGAACAATATCATCAAACAACGTGAGGCATTTCTCAAGTGGCAGCAAGCCGAAAATGAAAGAATTTGGGGAGAAAATTTCAGTCCATATTCAGCTCTCGATAAAACTGCAAATAGAATCGCTTTATCGCAAGTACAGGAAGTCACAAACTTACTTGAGAAAACATGTGATGACTTTATCGAATCTTTAGTTCATTCTGAATTTTTCCCAGAAAATTAGATTCTTCTCGTCAAAACCATGGGTGCATATGCATGCATGATACAAAAGTAGTATACTGTCTGCTTATTACTTGTTTTTTATTTCATTTTTGATCAATCTTACCATGTACTAAAAGATTGGCGCTCTTATGATTACAGAGCGCATATATGCCTTATATAAAACTTATTTTTCGATTACAATTCAGTTTTCTAAGTGATTTGCGAGATCGTGAAAAATAAATATCAAAACTGAATAGATTTAATGACCTAGCAGTGATCTCATGGAAATATTTGATCTATCTTTTGAATGAATAAATGATATACTGACTTCTGAAAAAATGGATCAACTTTTGAGAATTAATTTCTCGATAAACTTTTTAATGTACCGAACAAAACGATTCATAGATGCATCAGCAGCCTATATTTACGAAATTTTTTGTACAATAAATAATCATGGCGAATCATTGATATATAGATTCAGATACTGTTATTATTACTATATTTATGAACAAAATCAAAATATATTATATTTTTGGGAAAATTATTGAACATTTTGGTAATAAAGTTGAAATCTAACAGTATATGCCTAATCATTAACTTTTGAGCGTACAGTACCACATAGAATTGCAAGGAAAAAGGCACGTTATTCCTTGTTTCCTTAACAATGGGCCGCTCACAAAAATCGACGAAATATTGAATATCTCATGGTACTGCATGGAATAACTTAGTTATTCTGAGTGTTCCATTTTTGAATGGTTTATATTTAATTTTTTCATTCAAAATTTTGATAAACTTTTATCAGTAAAGATTAAACCTGATATTTCATGTCTCCATACCATATAGAGCAGGAAAACTACGATTTTCTAAATTTCGAAGACATTGATTATCGAATAATTCTATTAATAGATTCGTTTCGGGCATGATATCAGATATCAGTATATTTTGTGAGTATTTGAATTATATAATTGAAGATTTGAGAATGAAATTTTGAAAAGAAAAATTGAGTATAATTCAAATCTTCGACATTTTTAAATTTTTCGAATATTCGACATTACTATGATCGTCTGGTGGGAAAACAGCAAAATTTCGAAATTATTTTTTGTGAGAAAAAGTAAATTGTTTTGAAAGAAGAAGCCCATATGACAAACATGTTTTCAAGGATCTGCTTCGAATTTTAAAGCATTTTGTAGAAGAATAATTGGAGTTTAGAAAAATAAGCAAAATTTCGAATTATTGAAGGTTTCTCAATTTTTACTGATAAATTTTTGTACTAGAGAAACACCTATATTCGTTGTATGTGGTGTAAATGTCGCTAAATAGTTGGCCATTTTGCAGCGCTCAAAATAATATGTTCAAACACTAAATTGAGATAACGCTTTAAAAGATCCGCATCTATTCACCCCCTGGATCAATATTTATCTTTATATAATTACATACAATTATTATTTTGAGTACTTAATTCAAATTTTATTTCATTATCAAGAATGTACAATCAAGACTACAATCCATTCGAGAAGCACAAGGAGCAGCGCATTATATTCTCCAAAGCAGAGGATGATAAACTCAGAAGATTGGTAGAAAAATCAGGAAAACGCCCAAATTGGAAATCAATCTCTGCTGCAATGAAGACACGCTCACCAAGGCAGTGTCGCGAAAGGTATAGAAACTATCTTAATCCTAATATCGAACATTCAGAGTGGACTAAGGAAGAAGATCAAATTATCCTTAGTCAGTTTGATCTGTTAGGTCACCAATGGAAAAAGATTTCAGGATTTCTCCCTGGAAGAACTGGAAATTCAATCAGAAACAGATATCATTCCCTTGAAAGGCAAAGACAAAGAATGGCGCAAATGAAAGCTCAGGCCAAAAAAGTTGAACAACCAGCAATTTCATCTGATTCTTCTGAGAATTCTGATTTCAATTTCACAGTTCTATTAGATTCTTTATTCATCCCAATTGATAGTATGTTCTTTGAGGAAACAACTCAATGAAATTTGATTTGTTACTTGTATTTATATAATAAACATGTATTATCATGCATATATTTTATAAAAATTATCATTTTGTCCCAAACATTGATTTTATTGCTTGTCGGCCTGAATATTTTGTTATCCTCTAGTATGCATTTTAAAATCATATGCTTGGGATCTGAAAAACCATTGTTAAGGAAAAATACGTAAAATTATGACAAAAACTATTTTTCTATTGTGGAATAGCTTAATTGATCAGTATGCATAGCAAGAACAACATTATAAATTGTCATTATTAAAGTTGGCAATAAATTCTTTCAAAAAATTAAATTCTGAGCCCTTTATCCGCCAATCTAACATAGTATTAGTTAGATAAAAACATAAATCATGGATTTAGTTAAAAGAAAACAGGGAATCTTCATTGAATAATGTAGTAGGATCAACAATGGAGAAAAAGTTAAATAAACTTTCAAATGAATTAGTAGACATTGTACTAGGCGTCTCAATATCACTATTGACACTAACTTCAGGTTTAAATTTATTCTTTTCCTGATGTCTTGTTAAAAGTTGGAACTGGTTTCTAATAGCATTACCAGTTCGGCCCTCCAAGAAGTGAGATATTTTGTTCCACTGGTTTCCATATTCATCGTATTTCTGTAGGAGAATCTGATTCTCTTGTTCAGTCCAATTATTAACTTTTATATTAGGATTAAGATAATTCTGGAATCTCTCCCTGCATTGCCTTGGAGTTCTGGTCCTCATTTTCGCTGAAATCGATTTCCAGTTCGGATGTCCTTTGCAATCTCCAACAAGTTTCCTAAGCTTGGCGTCTTCCGCAGGAGTAAACTTGGCTCTCTTCTCTAAATTGGCCTCGCGTGGTGATTGTCCATTGGGAAGCAATCTGTCCATTGAGAAAATAAAAATGGGCTGTCTCAAAGTCCTCAGAAAATCTCTATAAATTCATAATATCAGTAAAAGATAAAGTGTCGAATGGGCGAAAACCAAATATTTATAAGCAGTATGGGGAATCCATACATCTTTGTTTATGTTAATTATAATGAATTTGAATTGCTTATCAAAACCAATTTGTAAGAAATTTGACAAAAAGAGGTGTTATATGTTTGCCTTTTATGCTATTAAAGAAATATTATGAAATTGCAGCTAGGTGATTTTTGTATACTTATTGAATTAATTGGTTCGATGACTTTGAATGGGATAATCTCAATCATGCTGCATATGTTTTCGAATTTGAAATATTGAATCATAATCATTAGATAAAATATTTCATTCAATTTTTCGTTCTCAAATTGAATAAATTTGAAAATTTCGTGTGTCATAATACTACTTATTTGTATGAGATAATAAAATTATGCATTTATAAATTTTCTAAATTTATTAAATTTTGAATGAAAAAAAAATATTGTTAGATTTACACTGCATTGATTAAATTTTGTTTATTCACTTGTTTATTTTATTTCCTTGGTCTCTATTCTCTTGTTTTATAAAATCGAGTTCGATAAGCTCTTTAACGATAAACCGCAAAATATTCAATCAGATTTTATATTTTAGGCGCAATATATTGTTTTTCACACAACAAAGCAAATTGCTGCGTTTATCCAATTATTTTTTGAGTGACTTTCTGAGAAACGAACAAATCTCTAAAATTGGAGCATATTCATTTTTATTGCTTTTGCAGTCAGATAATACGATCTTACAAATTTCGTTTTCAAAGCAATTTTGTGAGAAGAGAATGATTTATCAAAAATATCTCGTTTTTATATTATATGCAGCTATCTGATATGTATAATCAAAAATCTCTAGTGCTTTTCAAAATTCAATCAAAATAAAAGGAATTGAAAAATGTCCCCCGGAGGTTTGTACGTTATAAAAAAGCTCACTTTTTCGGCCTCGGTCATGGTTATCGCCGCTGTTCTCA
>MRSU01009080.1:0-26547 GCA_008369845.1 Trichomonas gallinae
TTTAATTTTCGTGAGTCAAAAAATTGAATAGATCCCCGAAAACCCAGCTGATCCCCGAAAAGCGGATGACGGTAAACAAATTATGATTTTATTACCAATAAACAAATATAAATATTATTTCTTCTTTGCAAATCCAACACTGCAAATGTTTGATATAGGGACTTCTTCAGTCTTCAAAAGCCATGGGTGTGACAAAATCTGTTCTATCGAGTATCTTTCTGACGGGACAGTTGAGAAGATGCCTTTCAATAATTGTATGACTTGGCTGGAGAATGTTTTCGGATAAATTACATTTCCTTTCCTAACTTTCTGGCCAAGAGACTCTGTTGTACTGCCAGAGAAAGGAGGCTTTCCAGCAAGCATCTCGTATAGTATAATTCCGCAGGCCCAAATGTCTGATAACATTCCATTATACGGTTTCTTTGAGAATGACTCAGGCGATGCGTAAGCAGACTTAAGGAAGTATGTTTCGCTTATATCAGACTTTTCTGCGAACCTGCACGTTGAAAAATTAGTAAATCTGACTGTATTCTTGTAAAAAACAATAGTTTTTGGCATAATATTGTTCATAACAATATCACAGCTGTGTATATGCTGGAGTGCAAGCATCATTTGCCTGAAAATCGGCCTTGCTGCTTCTTCAATCAAAGTTTTTTGGTGAGAAATGAGATCTTTCAAGGTATAACCTGTTGTATCTGGCCAAAGAATATACCAGAATAGCTCATCTTCGAGAAGAGCTATCATTTTCATTACATTTCTGTGTTTTGTGATTCGATTCGCTTCAAGTTCTGCTTGGATTTGTGTGTCATTGGTCTGACTCTTCGAAGAGATCTTAGATATGACCATTCCTTTAGTTGGTTCTTTGACAACATTAGCAACTGTCGATGTAACATTCACCATCACACCATATGGACAGTTATTCGAGCGAAATGCTAAATCGTAGTTTTGTATCTTCGGAGGATGACCATCTGAAGTTGCTGCTTCTATTTTAGACAAGCCTGCATTGATTTGATCAATTAAACCACCAATTTTCTTGAAATCGGCATGTGCAGGCTCAGTGGCTGCTTGTAATGCTTGTAGTCTTGTTTTAAAACGAACTGGATAACGAACAAAATCTATAAGAATTTTTTCGATTGTCATTCCCATGTTTTGAGGCAAAGATTCGAATATTTGCTGTATCTCTGAGTATTGTTTTGCCATAGACAAGAAATGATCTGCATATAAATAGTAATGATGGAAAAATAGAAGAAAATCATGCACAATTTGTGGTATTAAAGCACTCCAGTTACCAATTGGACCGATAAGGTTGCCAGGTTTAATGTTTTCTTCGAATTCTAATACCAATTTATCCTTAATTTCCAACGTTTTTCTTCCGTGCGTGACGAGTTCTGCAATTCCTTGCACATTTCGTATTTCTTCGACATGAGCTTTCAGAAATTCGACGATTGGAGTTGTTGCGTGCTTCTGAAATTTAACGATTTTATCTTTTTCCTCTAATTCCTTCTGATACATGTGGACAATGATATCAGGCTTAGCTGGTGGTATGATTTCTTCCTCTGAAGGAGTCACAACTCGCGTTGCAGCTGCTTCACTCATCGAATAACGTGCACAAGAAAAATGATTAAATTGGAACTCATAAAATTATTCTTTTCATCACATATAACAAGAATTTTGTTACTAATTCATCATACCTCATTTAATTGAAATTTTTGATAAAATATATCATTTTTAATTGATTATTCCATTAAAATCATTCACATATTGAGTGAAAAATTATAGTGTTGAATAATAAACAACAAACAAACAAATTTTTTATAAAAATTAAAAATATTCACATAAACAAGATGCAACGATAAACTTTTGATCTCTATCTGATATAAACAATCGTTGATTATATCCATCACCGTCGAATCTAATAATATATTCCCTTGCTCGAGCAGTTGCTGCTTGTCTTCCTCTAAAGTCGACTTTATTGAAGAATCTTTCAAGCTGCGGCTTCTCTTCATCAGATACTGCACATTCTCCGCATTCGTACAGTAATTTAACAATATTTGGACAACCTTCGAACTTAATTAATAAAGAATCTAAGCAAGAGCATTTAAAAGCGAGTTCTTCGAGTTTCTCTATTGGATCACGCACAAATGTCGCTATGTCATTCATTGTCGGGTGCTTTTCTGGATCTTTGAAGATGAGATCGAAATTTTTAAATGATTTTTTCGCGATTTCTATTGATTCTTTAATCTTTGGAAGAATCGGGTCGCTTAACTCATAGAGTGCTGACTCTAGAGCAACCTTAATCATCTGCGGCAAAATATCTCCAGGTACTAGTGTCTCTAGATAATCTAAAGCTAATTCTTTCTGCTCTATTTGATCAAACAAACGCTTGTTTTGTTTCCTTGCTTCACATGCATTTGTTGATTCCCATAATTCTTTTACCTGCTGATGGAAGCCCTCTTTGACGTCGTTCTTAGATGCATCGAAGCTCAGCGGATAATACCAGTGCACGAAATCAGCGAAAACAGCGGATGGATTTGCAGCTTTAAATGATGCAATGTCGCTTTTTAACTGTTCGATGACAGATATTGAGTATTCATCATCAGAGTTTTGCAAGAGTTTCCCTTGTATGTCGTACTGGTCTTTAGTCCTCATTGGAACAGTTTGCAGCTCAGGAACGAAAATTCTTTCACTGCCGTCAACTAAGTAATAATCTTTATATCCTTCTGCTTCAATAAAACCTGCTTCTGGATGAGCAATGCAGTAGTTTATCATTTGCAGTTTCTGGTATATGATGCAATGCTGGAAATTCACGCCATCAGTGTCAACACCCGGAATTATTTGGTTTTTATCAGAAAATATTCGAATTTGTTTGACAAACTTTGACCATAAAAGCGACATTGATTCAACTGTTGCTGCTTCACACATTTCTATTGCTAGCTTTGATAAACATGATAAGGGAGGAGCTCCGTGGATCTCACACTGAAAAGCTTTTGGCTGTTCTGATTGAGAAAAAATCGAATTAATTATTTCATTTGCGTCAATTGTGAAAGGAGGGACAATTGCTGCTTTTATTGATGGATATGTCCAAACTGTATGCACAAGGGCTGCAAATTGACGCAATTTGGAGTTTGTATCATAAGAATTTCTAAATCGACATTGTATTGCAATATGTGAAGGATTTAATATATCTATTTTATTATTTTCTATATTAGTTTCATCAAATACTAGGTAAAACGAAAGCTTTTTGATTGGATCGTTAGTAATTGTTGAATAATATGTATATTTTGTAAATTTAAGATTTTTTCGAAAATCTAATTCATTTAAATTCGATAAATAGCGTGTAGATACGAGAATATTTGAGACATTACTGTGCTGTTCTAAAATAGAAGACTTTATCTTAGACATTGATTTAAATTCTGCTGGAGAAGTTTCATAAACAGTAGAATTAAAGTGCTCAATGGTGGATTTGGTCCTTCTTATGCCATAATACTGTAAGTTATCTGTTTTAAAGACTTGAATAAATATTGGGAATTCAAAATTTGATGCAATTATTGCGTTTGACATAATTGATATATACAATTTGATGTAACTTTGGTCAATAATCTTTTTTGGGCAGAAATAAACAAAATCCGTCGTTATTCCAAATAATTCTCGAATTGCAGAGATGCTTAAATCGTTATAATGTATAGTATCAAGTATGAATTCGGGAATACAGAAGTATTTTGGAACATAAACGAGTTTAATTCGTTCTCCATTTAAAAACACGTTTTTCTTCGTCAATTTAATAGGTTTTTGAGTCCATTCACGAAGAATTTGGTCAATAGAATTGACAGACTCTTCGAACGGTTTGACCACAGAGAAATCACTCCATAGCTCCTGAGTTTCAAGATGCTCCAGAGAATTCATTGTAGTGAAAAAGTGACGACTCGATTACATAGACATTCGTCACTTTTACAATTATATAGGGTTTAACACCAATCAGCCCCTACTTTTATAATTGTTTGGGTCTGACACCAAAAGGATCCTTTTTAAAATCATTCTACCAAAAATTAATCATGTATATATAATGGACATGATTCGGGTGTTTGCATAGACTAAAACGCACATGAAAAAACTTAAAAATATTTTGTGTTTGCATTTTAATAATCACCACCAAAAATTAGCAATAATGCCTTAGTAAATATGTCGCGTTTTACAAAGTCTCTTCTATTTTTTTACTCAGTATTATAGTTATATGTGTAGTAGTAGTAACATATGACAAAACCTTTTTAGAGCTTGAAATCCTCTATGCTTGTACAATGAAGTCGTTTCATTTGTTCTATTAATTGATACCAAGCAATTCATAGTGATTTTTCAGTATTCAATATTTTGCATTTTTCAAACTTTAGTAAAAATCTAAATTAATGAATGCTTGCAAATTATTTGATACAAAATTAAGATGTCTTTGCTGAATTTTTAATAAATCCATCGCAGATCAATGATTAAATAATGAAGCCATAATTAAAACTGTTTTCTTTGGATAAACTTTGTCAATAGATTTTAATATGTTGTAATGAAATATGCATTACATTTGATCATAATAAACATTTTATGAGAATAAAACAATAATATATATCTATAGATATGCGAAAGGAAGCAAAAATCACTGAGAAATTTTCTGCTTAATTTCACGGAAGAATTGAATTGCGTTTTTACCATGCATCTGTTTTGGCTGTGAAAAGATCTGAATGTATGAAGAAGTGTCTGACGCATCAATGCCAATTTCTTGTAGAATTGGAGTCAAATCTATTTGTGCACTGCAGATTTTCCGGTGGAATTCAGCGACAAGTCTTATAACTGATTTCCACGAGTTGACTAAAGGATCGAATCCTGAATAGAACAAGAAAGAAATGCTCGGAATAACAAATCCAGATGCAAGACTTGCATCAGCATTGGCTACAATCGAGGAAAAACTAATCAAACACGAAATGACGGATGGCGTATCAAACCTTTCAACAAATGTGTTCGCGACAAAGACGAAAAATTGTTCGTTGTATCCAACAACGTTATAAGATGCACCAGCGAAAGCCATGAAAGAGTTCAATAAAGATATTGATAATGACTTGGCCTCGTTTTCTGTGTTCCATTCTTTCTCTTGTTTAAACTCATGAATAACTTTTTCCGATAATATCTGGAAGGCATGAATCTCCCATTCGCCTGGTGAATCGGTGCATCTTAACTTCAGAGCATTGCACAATGATATCAATGAAATTATCTGCAACTCTTGGTTTTCTAAAAATCCTAGAATAATCTCGAGCGAGCCTTTCCCTAAAGTTATTGAAATGGTCTGTATATATTCGGATAAAACTAAATCATCAGTGACGAAAAAGTTCATATAATTCGTCAAAAATGGTTGAATGTAAGCCCCGAATCCTTCCACATTTTGCTCATTGACTGAGCGAATAAAACATAGAGCGACTCTCGAAGAATTAAGATCTTCTTCAGATAAAGATCCTTCAACGTATCCTATGATCGTTCCCAGTACTTCATCCTGTCCTTCTTTGAGATAGCCAATGAAAACAGCTGCGCACGTCAATAAACAATCTATGCCTGTTGAAGCAAGTTCCAAAATTAAATCGCTTGTAATATAATCAACAATTTTGTTCGATCTAGCAATCGATATCAATGCAGATGAAATCATATGGCTTTCAACTTCACTGAAAGGAACTAGTTGTTGGAAAACGCTGAAAACGTAATCATTCTCAAACAGCTGCAAAGAAGAACCAAAGAATGAAGCAAATAATGAAACTGCTGTTTGCTGCTGCTCGTTTTCGAAAGGCAAAGAAAACTGCAGAACTTCAACAAAACTTGAAATCGCTGCAATTGAGACTTCTTTCGACGATTTATCTCTGTAAATGGACGAGCAAATATTTAGACAGCAGCAGATGTCTTGGAGTGAATCAGCAGAATTAATCTTTTCCATGAAATTAGCGTCGAAGCTTTCTGAATTAACATTCCTGCATTTGATTATTACATCACAAATTCTCGTTGGCAGCAAATCGTTTGAATCAAAGTCCGCTTCATAAAACAGAGCAAGACGGACATAGCACGACTCGAAAATATTCAAGAATAAATCTTTGTTTGTTTTCGCAGCAATGCACAAAAAATCTGTGAGGATTAAAGAAATTTCCGAATTTGTCGATGAAAAAATCGCCACTGCTTCTTCTATTAAATCCAGTGGCATCTCTATTAAGCACTTGGCAACATTATTGAGCAGCAGGGCTATATCATATAGCGTGTCTTCGCTCGGTGATGCTTCGAGAATGGCTGCAATTCTTTCTGCAATTGAAAGACTCGCGAGCAAATTCATTTTATCTTGGAGCGGCATTCCTCTGTCCACGAGAGCTGCAAGAGCTCGAACACTGTATATAACTGTTTCATGGTAAGACATCGTTTCATTTATGACTTCTAGAGTTCGAGGTGTCCAGATATATTGGAAATTTATCCAAGAAAGTAAATATGAATAAATATCGAAAGTATATGGCTTATTACGATCTAAAGCCGAAACTATAAAATTTGCTAGTAATAAATCTGATCCATCTTGTCTCATTGCGTTTTTGAAATTTTTATAGGTGAAATGGTCTTGTAAATTTAATGCTTTTGTGTATTCTCTGAGCGCTTGTAAGAAAATGAATATAATGTTATGACTCATTTGGAGAAAATCTGGCCAGAAACTTGGCCAATTATCTGGATACATTCTCCAAACGAAAGAAACCTGAGCAGCCCCGAATATATTCAAAATAGATTGATCATTGGATGTATTGTTGAGGACTGGAGATAAAAATAAAGCTGTTCTGAGTTGGTCAATAAAATCATTTGGGACTAACTCCCATTTGTTATGACACCAATGCGTCAATAGAATAGTAGCATGCTTTACAATCGGTAATTCTTGGGAATTCATTAAAATATTTATTGCCCAGATAAAAATTTGCGGATTATATTCATTTTCACGGAGATAATTGATTGATTCTTGCATTTGTATTGCATTTGACCCGTTTGGATTGAGCGTGACGTTTAATGCATTTTCATATTCAGATACGCTCATTTAACATATAAAAAAATGAATGAACAAAGAATAGAATGGCCATAGTATTGCAATAAAACTAGGATTTAAGTACTTATTGCATAAATATTTTTTTTCTTATTTGTTTTATTCACTAAAATCAACCAAAAACAAGGATCAGATAATAACATTAAGGAAAATATAATATATATTCAAATGAACAATCCAAAAAAGTGCAAAAAATGAAATTGATTTAATTCTTCTACCTCTAGTTGTTTAGATCCTTAAATATTTTATATATATCAGCAATAAAATGACGAAAATATTCCTCATTTTGTGAAATCTTGGCTAAAATATATTGAAAGATTTCTGCGTTTCCTAATTGTGCAGCGTAATACAGTGGTGTTAAAGAATTAGCACTGCTGTCATTTAATGGATACTTTTTGATTTCCTAAATTGCACAATAATGAGTCAAAGAAATAGTATCATTTTGGAAGCTGTGGATATCTATGCTCTATTTACTAAACAATGGAACAATTCTCAAGCCATCAATATCACAGCTTTGGATATATTATGGAAAATCAATAATTAGCGAGAGTTTACCACCAAAATTAATCACTTTTTTGTAAATTGATTTCCATTTTACTTTAGCTTATTGAAGACTAAAAATCGCAAACCAAGCAGTGATTTTGTGATCATTATGTTGGATATATGATGGAATTACTACCCTATTGATCTCATGGAAATTGTGCGTAATTTCATGTATAGATCTCGATGTTTTGTGAGTTTGAAAAAATTGGTGATCATAAAAATTGACAAAAATTATGATATTACATATAAATATGACACTTTACATGTCAATTAGAGAATGTCACTTTTCGTACTTTATTATAGTTGATTTTCTATGCGATTTTTTTTTTGTATCATGGCTATGAAAACAGCTTTATTAGGGGCAATAGTTGACTATATTTTGCAAATGGAAATAAAATGTATCATTGCACATATTTAGCAGCAAAATAAATCTGACAATTTTACATGTCAGAAATTGTTTATATTGTCACATTTTTCGTTAAAATTTCTATGAGTGATTCTTCTTCAGTTTCTTTAGCGAATGGCAACTTTAGTCAGAAGAATCTAAGCAGTTTTCCTCCATTTATGAACATTTCTCAATATGAATCACTCGATTTCTCATTTAATCCAATTAATTCTCTCGAAACACTCCCAGTTTTGCCTCTTCTTGAATCTCTTAACCTGGAAGGGACGAAGCTGGACTCATTTTCAAATGCGCAAAGACAGCCAACCCTTAAATCTTTGAATTTGATAAATACACCAATTTCGTTTTTTTCTGGATTTAAGATAATGTCTGTAATTATCTTCGGATCTGGCCTCAGTGAAGTAAATGGACAAAGAATTACGCCTCAAGAACTCGCCATCGCAGAAAAATTATTGCCAAGACTAAGAACGCTTTTGTTAAATGGATGGATTTTGACGAATATCGATCCACCAAGACTTACACATTATAAAACACAAGAAAATGGCCTAATTGATGATATTTCTGCCAAAATTTCAAGTCCAAAATCAATAACAAACGAACAGAAAGTCATCAATACTGACCCAACATACTCAAAACAGAACAATAAACTCGATAGTACTCCAAAATTATCCAAAGCAAAGTCAGAAAAGAAACATCGCAGATCAAAATCAAAATCGAAGCATTCTTCAAAGAGGAGCTCATTTAAAACACCAAAGCTCGGAAAAGTACCAGATTTAGACGAATCTGAGAACACAAATAATACTTTACCAAATGCTCCACCATTAGAGATTCCTGATACAAAAATAGAGTTTCCTGTTGAATACAAACAAGATACAGAATCAACTACAAATTCAGAAGCTCCAGAAATGAATTTGAGCAATTTTAATGAGCAACAATCAAATGAATCAGATAATAAAGATGAAAAACCATCAGCAAATCAGATCCCTGTTCCAGTACTTCAAGAATTAGAGGCGTTGCCTCCAGTTTACAAGAATCCGCTTCAAATCACGTCGAATGATGTAAATAGCCGAACTTCGCCTAAAAAGCGTCATTACCACAAATCAAAGAACGCTCTTGATGTCAATATGCCTATTTCTACTGATATTTATCGAGAAGATTCGTCTTTTGCTTCAAGTTTTGCTGTACAGCCAGTTGTTTTATCTATATCACCGCTATATTCAGTTCAATCACCAGTCAGACCACGCGGAACTAAACCATTTCATGAAATAGTTTTTACAAATTTCCCAATTTCAACAGAAGAACCAGAAAAATCTAATGCATCTATTGCAAAATCTAAAAGTGGAAGTCCAAAGCCAAAATATACTGATATTGCAGCTCAAACATCCGTCAAATTCAAAAAAGATTCATCATCAGACGAGATGTCAACAGAAACATCGCAAGCCGCAGTTCTTGACCGTGTTTCATCGTCACTCAAGCCACTTGTTTTCAAGCCAAGCGTGATTTCAAATTCAGAAAAATCAAAGAGCGAAAAGATGAGTGAATCAGACGAAGAAAAGGAAAACAATGAAGAAGAAGACGAAAATAATAACAGTCAAAATGATGAAAATGATGATGAAATTATGAATTTCAAAGATGAAGAAGATGACGATGAAAACAATGAAGAAGAAGAGGAGGAAGAGAAGCATGAAACAATCAAAAGCGATATTGTCGAAAGTGAAGAAGAGGAAGAAAATAACATTTTCATTGAGTCAACAGATGACGAAGAAGAAGAGGATGAGGAAGAAAAGCAAGAAATAAGAATCAGAAAAGTATCAAAAGTCGAAGAAATTGAAAACAAGCCTTCATTCACTGAAATTAATCGCAATTTTGTCGACGAAGAAGAAGAAAGCGAAAGTATGAATGAAATGCCTGCTGTTATCAGGCCAGCGAAATCTGACTTCATTGATGGCCCGCCTTTCAATCTATTCGTCAGTCCAACAAAGACAAGAAACACAGCATCGACGAGAGACAGCGAAGTCAAGACGATCAAAGCTCCACCACTTCCTATACCTGATCCAGGAATTTCACCGAAGCGTCCAAATGTCATCACAGTCCACACAGTTGACAGCGATGGTGTCCACCATAAGCACCACCATCACCACGGCCACAGGCATCACCACAAACGCTCCAACATCGAAATTAGTCCAGCGAACAAGAAAAAACTTCCGCCACCTTTACCTGACTTCGAAGGCAACGTGCAGCGCCAGATGCAGGAGGATAGTAAGCGTAAGTCGACGCCTATTCCTAAGAAGAAACTTGATGCCAAAAGGCCGCCACCTCTAAGAACATCTTTCCATTAATTTTTATTTTATGTGTTATTTAATATTGTGTTGTAAATATATTAATATGTTGCGTTATTTATCAATCTTTTCACCTAATTTGAAAACATTAAATCAAAAAATAGATATATCTTTGGAAATATTTATTTACTATTAATATTTTCATTATATACATTTTTTTTGTAAAATTAATTATCAATACTGGCTTATTTAGCATCTATTTTTTAGATTTCAAATTTGATCGAAATCATAATCGACAATATAAAAATATTATGATGGATATTTCATATGTGAGTGATAAATATTTTATATATAAAGATATAAAAGCCAAAAATGATGTTTTAGAAAAGATATGAAATTGAAAAATAAATTTGGTTAATTTAATGATATTTATTAAATATATGTGATATATAATATAATGATAGGGAAAAACTGGAAAAAGGA
Organism: Trichomonas gallinae; assembly: GCA_008369845.1. Classification (NCBI taxonomy): domain Eukaryota; phylum Parabasalia; order Trichomonadida; family Trichomonadidae; genus Trichomonas; species Trichomonas gallinae. Next base: position 10,796 of record MRSU01009080.1, read on the forward strand.
GATGGAGTGGCAAAGCGGTTTTTATCGTCTTGGTCTAGCCTTTTGGAATGCAGATCTTCGTTAAGACTCTCACAGGCAAGCACATCACCCTCGAAGTCGAGCCAACAGACAGAATCGAAGACGTCAAGGCTAAGATTCAGGATAAGGAAGGTATCCCACCGGACCAGCAGAGATTGATCTTCGCCGGCAAGCAGCTCGAAGACGGCAACACACTTCAGGATTACTCCATCCAGAAGGATTCTACACTCCACCTCGTTCTTCGTCTTCGTGGTGGTGGTAAGGAAGCTTACGAACCATCCCTCCGTATCCTTGCTGAAAAGACAAACGTTAAGCGCTCTGTCTGCCGCAAGTGCTATGCTCGCCTTTCTGAGCGCGCTCAGCAATGCCGCCATAAGCAGTGCGGCCACTGCAAGTCCATCCGTCCAAAGAAGGCTGGCAAGGAGTAAATTGCTTCGTTTATAATAAACTACAGATATATCTTGAAAACAAAATTTAAATTTACTTCGTTTAAAACTTTATTAAATTTTTCATTTTTCTAATTTCTTTCCAATTCTAACTATATTATTATTACCGCAACAATTGCCTTCAGCTTATTAAGGATTTGTGCCTCTTTGATGATTTTTTCTCATTATGACCAATTTGACAAATAAAACTAAAAAATTTTACGTGTCAAATTTAACATTTTTCATTGATTTGTAGTATTTTATAGAACAAAATTTTTATAAAAAAAGTAACAAATTTTAAGGGTTGAACTTGATTACATGGTTGTCTGTCTCGTAGATCAACTCTTTCGTTTTCAACTCATTGACAGCATGCATGAGTTTGTCGAGTTCTGGGACGAAATTAAGTTTCTTCTTGACTTTTGACAACAAATCTTCAATCTTAAGAGATCTGAACTCTTTAATGACCTTGATGATCATTGAGTGCATCATGTTGGTTCTTATGACATTGATGTCGTTGTCAGCTGATGCGCGCTGAAGTTGGACCGCACTGCTGCGACTTGAAGGATAGCTGACTTCACCTGAAATTTGTGCATCATTATTAATACTATACATTTCTCCATTCTTTATAACTAAGCAGTGTGGCTTCTTTGAAAGAATTTGTAGATTCATATTGACAACATTTTCATTGATTCCTGTCTCATCGTGAATCTGACTTGCTGATTTTTCTGAACCTGATAAACTCAAAAGTATCAAGCATTGTTCACCAGAAACATTCAAAACACAATCTTTGTATTTCAAGGTAGCAGATGAAAGTGAAGCAGAAAAGTGAAGATTAATGTGACTGTCGCTTTTTTGATGCTTTAAGTATCTCTGCTTATATTGTTCGTTAAGTAACTGGATTTCTTGTGGGAAGTGAATTTCTCCTTCATCTGTTGACCAATCGCGCTCATAAAGGCACAGGCATCTATATGATATATTTTTGTCTTCTGGTTGAATGATTCTTTGGCTTGAAGAATAATCGTTGACTGTTTTAAGAAGTCTGTCTGTATATTCTTTGTTTGCTGATTTCTGAAGTGTATCAATAAGATCGAGTTCGCGTTGAACATCGATATTCCATGATAATATTCTTCTTCCGAATAAGTGGAAATATGTGGCTTCGAATATTTCACTGGAATCTATGAGTTTGAATAAATCAAGGGCTGCACCGTTTAATGATGATCCATTATCTATGTATTTTGCGAGATTCTTCGCGATTAAGTCTCTTTTTGCTGAAATTGCGTTAGCTGCTTTGTCAAACAGTATTTTATGTGCTTCTCTTTGTCCATCGAATATGAAATGAACCATATCATTCATTTTTTGGACAAATGCTAAAATTTCCTTGATAAGCTCAGATTCAGGTGATGAAAGCTTGGTTTTGATTGAATTGGAGAAATAAGATGATATGCTGTCAAGAAGAAGCTTTCGCATTTCTGGATCTGAAAATGTTGACGCAATTTTTTGAAGTGGCTCGATTTCGAATGCATCAATGAGTTTTGCAAAGTCATCCGAGTAAAGAACACGCTTGCCAGCTTGTTTAAGAACAATTTCGGTTTGCATCGATTGAATTGATTTATATGTATTATTTTCGAGTCCGCATTTGAGTAATTCAGATTCAATGTCACATGAGTCAGAATACCAGTTAATCAAGTCGTAAAGGTTCAAATTTGAGCTGATATCTTCATAATAATCTTTTGTCTGCAAGAAAAGCGTAGGTTCGAGATGATCGTTGTATATTTTTGCAGATTTGACGAAATTAAGTCCAATTTTGAGCTGAGGAAGTTTTGTTTCTTTATGCAAACGAAATTGTTCTATAGCTATTAATATTTGATCAGCAATTAAGTCAGCAAGTTCTTTTGACATTCCATTCCTTACACAGGAATAGACTATGTCCGATAAACTTGTGAATCCATCAATTCGATGCGGATAAACGTAAGATCTGTCGAGATAAAGGAAAATTCTGATAAAATAGTCAAGTGATTTTTCAAAGGATGATATATTTTGTGAAATCAAGTCGATATTAAACTCTTGTGGGATATTTTTTATAAAATTTGTAGAAACTTCTTGTAAATCATCAAGAATTGACTTGTAAAGGAATTCTGCTGACTTTGTACGACATACATATTCAACGTTAGAGAATAATTTGTGGAAAGAAAGTTCATCAAATTTTTCATCAAACAAGGAATGTATGCCTTGTTTGAGTGCTCTGACGATATCATCGATTTTGTCGTCATTTGATGCGGAATCCTCCGAGAGAGAAGGAATTTGTATGTGAATTACTCCTTTTTGTGGCTGAGACTTCACAAAACTAAGCTGTCTTCTAGGCATGGAGACGACCTCATCAATGGAAACGGGCTTCTTGTCTTTCGCAGCGTTGAAAAACGCTTCTATCGTTGCTGGATTCTTCCTCTTCATTCACTAGTTCACTGAGGAAGTAATTTTGAAAAGTGACAATCATTTTTGATGCGAATTTTATTTGCTTTCTAACTATCACATATCTGTACACACATCATGTACATTGCATTTTCATTAAAGAAATTCGTTGAGCTGTCTTTAATGAACCAGTTTATTAACGCTGATCAAGTCAATAAAATTTAATACTTTTAGGTACAATGCTTGTATCAAATGCTTATCTTTTCATGTAAGCAATGTCTTTCGAGATAATGTGTTCTATGATTTCTTATTCAGTAAATATGTTGCATCATTTATTGAGTTGGAATATAGTTTTTTTAATGGATAACCCTTAAAAAATATGTAGTAATGGATAGAAGTAATTTTTATTCATAAATATGTTTAACTTATTGTAATGATTACTAGCAAAAGATTGCTGAGCCTCATCGCTAAATACATCTGACAATTCACAAAAGTCTGACATCCTAGAATATTGAATATTAATGGAGAAATAACTACTTTTCCGTTTCCTTCTCTAACACCTTGTTGCATCATAGGTTCAAACATATTTGCGCTCGTATAACTTGAGCCTCCTCCACCCCCAGTGCCAAAAGCATTCTCGCCAGATGCACCAGCGCCTCCTCCATACAGCCCACTTCCGCCCCCTCCACCAGAATGTGATGCAGCGTTTGCAGAATCTGCACCTTTTCCAAATGCCGCTAGTGAATAAGTTTTAATGTGTATACATGTTCCACTTGCACAGCCTTGAGTACCACCTGATGACTGTGTTCCACCTGTTGCGAAATTATATGCAGGAGAAATTGATATTCCTTGGTTATAAATATTCGATCGACTTGCAGTAGTAGTATATCCCATCGTTCCTCCATAACCAGCTCGTCCTCCTTCTAAGCCTCCTCCTAGTCCACCTTCTGATAATCCTCTTCTATCATTCCATGAACCAGAATAGCATGCCCAAGCTCCACCACCTCCTCCTGACACAATTAAAACATCTGACAAAGAGCAACTTTGAAGGGGTGAATTCTTCGTGGATATATGTGTCGCTCCACCACCTCCACTTCCACCACCATATACATTGCATCCCATGCTGGATCCACCTCCATTGAACCCTCCATTTATCTGTGTCGTTGACTTTCCTTCATAGTTTTGACCTTGGCCACCAACAAAAACATCCAAAACTTGGTCTTTTTCTAGTTTAATTTTCCCACTAGTGTAGCCTCCCAAGCCACCTATAGCTTTATTTATAGTCTCACCTTCTGGTGTCTTATTATCTGTGCGGCTTGTTAGTGCATGTCCACCCTGTGCCCCCCATGTTTCTAGTAAATAATAACCTGTTGCTGGTACTGTGTAGCTTTGTCCCATCCCAGTGAACTCATATGTCTTGTTGGATACAGTTGGCACTGTGCATCATGCACTGTATTCATCATGTAAGCCTTTTTCTCTCATTTTTGTCCCATTATTTTTTCGTCCTCTTAAATTTTTTTTCCATTCAATTTCAAATATATAATATTAACCTACTCTAATCGATGAGTGATATTATGCAGTTGTAATAGTTGAATTGCTCTCAAAATTCTGAAGACTGAGTATATTGGCAATTATACGAAAATAGCAAAGTATACCATGAGTAAACCAGATATTTTCGTTCAAAAAAATTCTGTTGGAGATTTTCTACAAATTCTTATTTTTCCTAATTATTTCAATAATCATTTGTATGCATTAAAGAAATATTTGGTTTTAAAATTTCAATAAAATACAATATATCAATTTCTTATGTTTAGATTATTAATTTTATAATATATGATTATTAATTTATTTTGGTTCGTTCATATGTGGTTTTTTCAGATATGATTTTGATCAAATTACCTGAAATTTTAAACAGATAAAGAGAATTGAGTCAGTTATTATCATGTCATATGTATATTTATAATTTATTCCGATTTAGGTAAAAAATCTTCTGAAATACATCTAAATGAGAGTAAATCTGCAAATGTAGCAATTGCAAATACACCACCGAGGATAGACATAAGCTCTGTAACAAGATCTATGAAGGATGACTTTGGAACGCTAACAATTCCAATTGGAGAAACATCATAACTGAAAAACACGCCAGGATACTTTGTGCTATTAGCATTTCTGTAGTTCTGGTAGCTGCTTGCTCCGAACGAAAATTCTTTGCCGTGCTCGTTTATTGGAACGATTCTAACGTAATACATCATTTTCATCTTTCCTGTGCTTCTCTGTAGTTCTTTATGTCCATCAAGTGGATAGTATGACTTAGATGTAGGCATACCGACAGAAAAGTGATTAATAGTGTGTGATAAATTCAATCTATCGATATCTATGCCCATATCATCATAAAAGTGGTCGTGCTCGCCATCTCTGTTGATGCTCTCGCCAGGAGCAATGTGGAAAGTGCCAGGAGAGCGATGAACAGTTATTGTTCCATGAACCCTGCAGGCTTCGTTTTTCATTTCCTTTAATTCCTGTGTCCAGTTCTCTTGCACGCATTGTGGAATTGTAAGAACAGGTGGTAATGGCTTGTTATTCATTTTGAATGCTTTTCGGACTTCTTTGCATGTGTTGCAGCAGCCAGACTTCTGACCAAAGCAACTTCCACAGTATCCTGGATCTACTTTTACTTGCTGATTTTTAGGATAAGCTTTTTTTATTATTGGATTTCCTTTCTCGTCGTATCTTTCCATTCTGATGTGGCTTTCAATCGATTGGTCTGATTCTTTGATTTTGTCGATGACATCAACGTGCAAATATGCGCAAGCAAGTTTATGCATTTTAATATCGAAATTTATGTCCATTTTTGGGAGTCTATCTGGGTCAATGATGCGTCCAGTCTTGAATGGAAGCTGTGGAGTATCGACAACAAACTTTTGCTGCGGCGGTGCGTTGGCCCAAGCCTCATATCTAATAATAAATAGAGCAACCATTGCAATTACAGAGAAAACAGCAATAATTCCTCCAGAATTTGTTCTATGTCTCATGTCATCATCGAATTTAGGGAAAATATCCCATTTTTTGATGAATGAAATCATGATAATTTGTCACTTTTAATTAAAATAAAAATATGTCAAAATTTAATATTTACATGACAAAAATTTCTTATAATTTTATTCTAAACGTTCATAAATATAAGGAGCGCAACTGTTTGTTTTTAATGGAGCCTTGATTCTTGCTTCAATTAGAAGTCATTACAGAATTGCCAGACATCTCCTCACAGAACTTATAATTTATATCATCGCCAAAAACCTTTACAACTATATTGCTTTGATTTGTGCTGCAGAAAATAATCATCAAGAAACTGTCAAACTCATTCTTATAGTTTTTAGAAATAATATTAATGCCAAAATAATTCCAGCTATATAGCATTGACTTATGCATTACAAAATGATCATCAAAAAAATTATCAAACATTATTCCTAGAATAGATGTCAAGCACCAAGGTCGATAATAAATTAAGCAATCACCCATTGATTTAATGCTATAGAATCAGCAAATGATGTTATTATGAATACCCTATAGGGTATATTAAATCGAATACACTTTTTTGATAGACACTTGTTGTTTGAATTGTAAAGACGTGATTGAATATTTTGAATATTCATGGATATCAAATTCTAGTTTGCTTTTTGATGTCTATGTAAGAAAGAAATAGTTTTAAAACAAAATAAATACAAAAAAATAAAATAATCTTACTCAATGTCTTGAGCGAATAAGTCATCGTCTCCATCTTCAATTGGATCAGTTCCGAAGTTGACATCATCGAAATCTGCTTCGTTGTTGTCTTCATCCCAGTCCATTGTTGCAGTTTTCTCGAAGATTTCTGTTCCCTGGTCAGTGTAAGTGTACATGTCGCTGTCTTCTATTCCTGCTGCCTTCTTCGCTTGTAGAGTCATGAACTCAACTCTTTGTAGTGTTGTAGACAATCTCGGGCGACGTTTCAACTCCATGAAAACGTTATTCATCTCCTGGTTCATTCTCGACGAGTTCATTCCGAGACAGTTCAAGTCTTCTACAGGAATATCAGATGTTTGGATCTTTGGATGGTCAAGAACTGCTTTCCAGAACTCGAATAACGGGCCTGGAGTTGACGGTCTGAAACCATCAGCACCAACTTCAGTTAATTCAGGAAGGTTCTCTATCAATTCTTTGTATGCTTTCAAACCTTCATCACCTGCTGCCCTGCATCTAAGCACAATGCGTCTCAAGACTGGTACATCATGCAATGTTTCAATGAACGGGATGAACTCTGATACTGGATACTTGCCTGTCAAGTCGAGGCCGAGCAAAGGAACTGAGCTCACGAGCTTGGAAAGGAAGGAAAGGAACTGAATAGGATCTTCAGGCTTGACTTCGTTCAGCATCAATAAATGGTTGCGTTTCTGAGTGAACAAGAAAGCAAAGAAGAAACGTAACGCATCGCTAGGAACGTGATTGCCTGACCAATCGAATTCAGCGATGTTTGGATACATTGATCCGAAGTTTAGTTCAGATAGAACGGAATAAACTTCAGGAGTAATGTGTAATGATTGTGCTGTAAAAACTATTGGAACATTCAAAGGCCTCGAGCAAATGTATTCGAAAATAGACTTGAAGCTTGGACCGTTAAATGTGCATCCGTTGACATTTAGCGCCAATAATGTTTGAGGTGGCTGAATTCCTTGTGGAATTGGAGAAATGAAATTGCATTTTCCGATGATAATGCACCTGAGTCTTGTCGATGAGTTTGATATTGTTTTGAGCAATTGTGAAGCATCAGTGTCCAATTCTTTTATTGTCAAGGTTTCCAAGAAATTCGTTACAGACAAAAGTCGCGTTAAATCATCAAACGGGAAGTTCTTTATCTGTAGGTGCGTAAAGAAGATCTTTTTGACTTCACTCGCGCTTTGTGATTTTGATATTTTTTTGACGAGCTCTGTAAACTCTGAATGCTTAAATGTGCAATTGGAAAAAACTATTTCTTTCATTGGAGTAGGAAGATTCTCAGAAGCAGCGAAGAAATTAATAATCATTGTAGGATTTGATCGTAAGAACCAAAATCTGCGTATATTCGTTGAATCTATCTTCGTCATGTTGTACTGTGGCACGTAGCCCGGTTTGTAATCTGTAAATGCAACTCTGTCAATATGTTGCGCGTTTTGCAGTAAAGCATCGAAGAAACCACCGAACTTTGTTGGCGCGAATCTCTGCAATGAAACCGTGTCAAGTGAAGCCTCCCATCCAATGGCATGACCGAATGGCGCGGCAAAATTACCAGGATGGAAACTTTTACCGATAACTAAGTTCTTTATTGGTTTATCTTCGATCTTCTTGAAGTAATCGAGCGTATAAAGTTGTTCGCCTTCTGTATTATAAAAATGAGCCAAAAATAATGATCTGTTCATTAAAGAATTCGGTGCCCTTTTAGTAACCTTATAGTTTGGAAGCGTAATGTCGGTCTCAATTTTCATGAATTCGACTTCTGGACAATTCCATGTCATCTCAGAGAATATTTTGAGCATCGATGCTGCAACTTCCTCTATATCACGTACTTTGATTTCAACCATGCATGTATCGTATGAAATCGACAGTTTATCAGACATAACATGGAATTTGTTGGCATCTAAGAAGTGAAAAACGAATTTAAGATGTGGTGAGCCAAGTAACTTCGCCTTATATATGTAATTCGTTCCATACGTGCATACAAGAAAGCCATTTGTGAATTTCTTTTTCTCTCGTTTATATTCACATGGCACTGCGATTATGATTTTTTCTGACGGAACCCACGTCCGCTGTTTAAAGAACTGGACCTGCTTTTCATTGCAATTGATAATCTTAGTCATAATGAAGTAAATTTTGTCACTTTTTAATCAAGGCAAAGATTTTTGAAAGGTTTTGACTTATAAATACATAAATTGTAATAAAATCGCATTAAAAATTTCAATCAAAAATTTCTTTCATTCAAAAATTAACCTTATCATTAACCTTATCGGTATTATTTTACAATTTTATTAACCACGAAAACCTTTTTAACTCGTAAAATGCCTCTTTTAGGCGATTTTACTTTTATTTATACAATTTTGTTCAGTAGAATTTGATTTTTTTGCAATGATTCAATAATGTATCTTGAAACATGCATAAATTCAACTGTGTATCATGTAAAACTCTGAGTTATTCGACACATGTTTGATATTTCATTAAACAGCAAATCAATATAGTGTTTTTTCCTACATTTTTTCATCATACAAATCAATTTTAGCCTTTTTGGTTCTAATGTGGACAACAAACCATAAACATATATAACTTCAGTTTCCTCAACTTTTCTCAGTGATATTTGATATTTTTGCAGCGATTCATTATTGAATCTAGAAACATGCATAAATTCGATTGTATAACATGTAAAATTCTGAATTATTGGACATAAGTTTGATATATCATTATACAGCAAATCAATATAATCATTTTTCTATGATCGAACACGATTGAAATCAGCTATAATGCTTTTTAGCTCTAAGATACATAAACATATATAACTTCGTGATATTTCACGTAATAATAATGAAGTGCTCAAGTTTCACCAATCAATTTTTAAATCTTAAAATTGGCATTGCTTTTAGCGATATATTCATAATCTTGCCTAAATAATCCCATATATGTGGGTGGAATTGCATCAATATCCGATGTGAATTCAGTATACTAACGATGAAGATAAAATATGCTTGAAAAAATTTTAAAGTATATTTCTCCCAAAGGCTGATTTAGACGAAAATAATAATGTTATATAGATTGTTGAATCATTTCTTTGTTTACATTAATGAAGCCTCGAGTGAAACTACAGGCTGAGTTCAATATTTTACTCTCAGCACGTGAGGTTCATGGTATAGTTAATGTGGAACTCACGAATTTTGAAGCAAGCAATGTAAAATTCCGAATTTCATCAGCAATTGTAATAAATTCGATAAATTGCGACCAAAAAGAAGTATTTTACAGTCGTGCTCCTGATAATTATAGCGATAATGGAGCAAATCTTACAATATTTCTACCTGTTGGCCTTAGAAATTTAATATGGTCTCCAGTTCCTAAGATTGATTCAAAAACAAGAAGAAATTATCGCTTAAAAATAGATTTTACACTCAATTCACAGAATCCTTCACTTTATTGGTCGAATAATTTTTGTTTTACTAATAATCATCCATTTGGAGCAGCTGGCTGGCTACCAATATGTGTGAATGAAGTAAATCCTGTTTATGAGCAAATATCAATATCAGCTGATACTAAAACAGCTGCAATTTTTGGTCCATCAAAAGAATTCACAACTTTAGACGAAGGAAATCGAATAATATACAAGTATAACACATCACAAGACCAAAACTACGATTTTTATGGATGGTCTGCTGGTGTTCTTAATAAAGTTACAGTGAATTGCTTTGAATGTTATTCGATTGATAATATGAACATTGCAAAACTCGACTTTTTGAAGAATTTCAGTAGCAATGTCATAAAAGATAGATATCCGTTCATATTTATTGATGATTTATTCACGGATATGATATTATCAAATTCTTATTGCATAATTTCGACAAATTTGTTATTGTCTTATTCATCATTTAAGTCATTTATACCGATTCCGCCCATATATCATGCTGTTGCTGCAGTTTCTCATGCAATCGCATTCAATGAATATGGAAGAGGAATAATATTCCCTGAAAAGCTCACATGGTTCTATGTAGGTGTGATCTGCTATGCAGGAAACAACTATATTCAATCTGTCCTTGGATCAAATGAATTTGATGCTTACAACTGGGCACAGTTAAGATATTTATACATAGTTGGCGAAATAACACCAAATCCATTGATATTTAGGCCATTTCATTGGTCCGTTTCATCACATCATCAAATACAGGCTCAATTCATTGTTAATACTTTGTTTACACACATTGATACTAACAAAGTCAACGAATTCATACGAAACATACCAAGAGATTTAACTTATTCAGCATTAAATAATTATCTTTCGCAAATCGTCGAAAATCCATCGAAATTCATTGATTTCTGGATAACTCCGCGTATACTACCGGTACTGAAGCTAAGCATGGACTATGCAATCAGCAAAGCCTATAAATCGCTTGCAACAGTTGAAATGACAACCACTCCAATCAAAACTCACTTCAAAACAATGTCGCATGTTGCTGTGTCCGTTGTCTTCTACACGCAGACGTGTGGATATGTCGAAGATGTCAGTCTCCCACTTCACGAAGAAGCGAAAACATCAATAAACTTCCACAAAAAGAGAAACAGGAAACCACTGACTTCAAACAGTCCAACACCAGTCGATTCAATAATTTTCGGTCTAATAGAATCTAATCCACATGTTCCCGTTATTTTCTTGTATGATATCAACCCGGTTTTTCTAGTTAACATCGTCAAATCATACAAATCGTCAGTATTTGCTCAGCATGAAGCTTTGTCGTCATTGCATAGATATTTATTATCATGCGGCGACGAAGGCAATGAAATACTAAAGTATTTCAAGGAAGCTCTATATGACTTGCAGACATTCTTTTCCCTGAAGTGCCACATATTAAAAATATTGGCGGATATAATTGTGCAGGAACAATATAACGTTCTCAAAGATCCGGCAAGAGGAATTTTCACTGAATTTTTCACCCATAAAATCACAGCACAAGGTTCTTTGGGGCTTCAAGATGTGCAGGACTTGCATTCGTGTGTTGTTATTGCAGCGTTCGAAGGAATGGCGCGTCTTGGAATTGTTACCGAAAAATTTTCTTCTTTCCAATTTCTAATGAATGCTGTACTACAAGTCAGTGGAACAACTTTTGAGCCTTATTTCATCGAACTTCTTGGATCAGTTGCTTTACTCAATAAATCTGAATGGAGGAATCTTTCGTCTTTCCTTCTTGAATTGATAACTGACTCTGAAGATCATCATCTGCAAGTTATAGCGATCAACGCTTACGAAAGATTCTCATATAACACTTCAGAAGACTTACGAGAAGATTTTACATCAACTCTTATTGATAATCTGCAAAACAGAGCTCTAAACTCGAATGTTAGGCAGGCGATGGCAAGACTGATTATTAGACTGTCACCAAATGTTGCTGCCATTGCTATGTTAGTTGTAGTTTACGAAGAATTAAGTAACGGAAATGCTGATTATATATTTATAGAAAGAGTTTTTTCTTTCCTCGTTTTCGCACTGCCGACATGGGGAGAATTCGCAAAGAAAAACACTAGAGAACACTCTAACATGACTGATCTATTCGAATATATTCGCACAACTATGGCATTGACATCACAATCATATCTTCTAATCGCTGCAAAATGCAGTGATTTGTATCAGATGCTTTTCGAAAAAAGATGGAGGATATCTGCTATTCCAGACGGAATCATTAAATCCACGAAGATTGATTATTCCAGCCATTTCGATGAAGGCATGTTTTCTGATGATAACGATGAATAACATTTTATTAATTTTTGTTTGTAAATATTATTTGTCTATACTATATCAAATATAACTATTTTCATCTAGTAATGAATTTTATAAAGTGAACATGTCAATAGAATGATCTATTCGTAGAAATATAAGAATTTTTCAAAAACCAAATGTGTTTCATAGTAACGTGGCTGAATTTACCATTGACTGAGCTGATTCTTTATTGGATTGTGACGTATCAGTCAAAAATTCAAAAGAGTATTTTTTGAAAATGTTTTTTTCGAGCAGTTATGTTTCTATTGTTAAATTTATTCGTTATATACCAAACCATGATATAGGCAGCTCCTCAGGAATAAAAAAGTCAAAGCAATTTTTCTGATCATCAAAACCGTCGTATTTTTCGATTTTAATGTGAAATATGGGGAATATAGATATAAAGAATGTGAAATACGATGTTTTCGAGGAATTACATGATCCTTGTGTCAGTTTTTATTTATCTCTAAAAAGCCACTTTATAACTTCCAGAGTTTGCTACATTTGTAGTTTAGGATGAATCACTGCTCAAAAAGTCTTGTAAAGGAAGGAGCAACGGTTTGTGATTTGTCTGACGGTTTGACAAAATGGAAAGCTCGGAAATCTTAGTGAAGCTTTTAATTATTGGCGAGTCCTCCGTCGGTAAGAGCTGCCTTCTCCTCCGTTTTGCTGAGGACAAGTTTAACGAAAACTTCTTGACAACAATCGGCATCGATTTCAAAGTTCGTAAAGTTACAATCGACGACGCTAAAGTTAAACTCCAGATCTGGGATACAGCTGGCCAGGAAAAGTTCAGAACTATCACAAAGGCTTACTACCGTGGCGCCCACGGCATTTTGTTGGTATTTGACGTCACAAGTCGCGACTCCTTCAACAAAACTAAACAGTGGATGGCTTCTATTAAGGAATCTATTACCGATCCTGTAGATATTATTCTTGTCGGAAATAAGGCAGATGGTGAGTATAATGATCCGAAAATTTCTCGTCAAGTTACAAAGGAGGAAGGTGAAGAGATGGCTCAGGAATTTGGAATTCCTTACTATGAGACTTCTGCCAAGACATCCTTCAATGTCGAAGAAACATTCATGAAGATTGCTACTACAGTTAAGCGCCGCAAAGATAAAGAGCCATCCGCCCAAACCAACAATGGACAAGGACGTAAGGTCGACCTCCGTAAAGAAAATGAGCCAAAGAAGGGAGGCTGTTGCAAGTAAAACTATTATTTACCGTGAAACAGTATTTATTATAAACATCTCACGTAGATTATTTCTATTGCTCGGAAATTAACTTTTATTTCATTTTTATTCGCAAACTCGAACTGTGAGATATTTTGTAAAAGCAATAATTAACTTTTTGAAACGAACATGAGAAGCAGACCATGCTATTATCGAGGCTGACAAAAGAGCAGGCTTCATTTTGAACTTTTACGTAAAAAATAATTTTTACGAAAATAATGACCACTAAAAGTTACTCTCTGACCTATTGTAATATCATATACTGGACATGTCGTGATTATTTACACGATGTCAAGCTATTAAAACTTAGATATTTCCATTTTATAATATTATTTGTCCATATTTTCTTTACAGACTAGAATATAATAGTCTACATGATTTCTAACCATTTTATCATTCATATTTCTTCTTATTCTCAAATGATATTTTTGAGAAAATAATATCATTGTCGTTAGATAAGTACAAACAGGATGCATCAGTGTAATACAAATAACTAATTTAATATAAAATTTGACAATAAATCTCATAGAAATAAGTATAAGATTAGCAACATCCAGTCTTCTGCTTCTCAGCATCAAGGTGCTTCGACTCAACAGTCTGACTATCTTTAATAAATTTGTATGCTTCTTCAGATGCACATCTGAAGCATTGATCGACCTCTTGGCCTGATAAAGCAGAAGTAAAGAATACACCCTGGAACATTGGTTTATATTTTTCCATAATTTCTTCTTGTTCTATTACTGCGTCTTGTAAATCGATTTTATTAACTGCTAGAATCAACGGAGGCATTTTTTCTGATGTTGTTCTGACTATCTCTATCCAGTTTTCGATTGATTCGAACGATGCACGTTCAATTATTGAAGCAACAATAATCACTGCAGATGAAGATCTTGTATAAACTGGTGCAAGTGAACGAAATTGCTCCTGCCCAGCAGTATCCCACATGAAAACATCTAAATTATTGCCCTCGACTTGAACTCTTTTTCTTTGATGATTGGCGCCGATTGTTGGTTTAACGGAATCTTGCCAAACTCCATTAATCCAGCGGTTTGCCAGGCTTGTTTTACCAACACCTGAGTCCCCAAGGACCACGATTTTACAGCACATCACGACATCCTGATCTCTCGGCATTCTTTTTTTGTTAACGATTATTTTGAACACAATTTTTACAAGTTTCAGTTGAAGAATTCTTTTTTGTCGTGTCACTAATACTCTTTAGCAGATTTCTTTTCGATATTTCGCAAAAATAAGCTCAAATACCGAGTTTTAGAAATAAAAAGAGTTTCAACTTTTCGGAAGAAAGTGACAAATTTGTAAAATCGTAAAATGTCAAATGTCAAATCTTATGGCATTTTTATTTAAATTTTTGTAAAATATTTGTAAATTGGAAAATGTCAAAAGTTCTGGTGCTTTTTATTAAAAATATTTATATTCTTATCTTGATAAACGAGACTGATCTTTGCCAGTCTGAACCATTTAATATTTAGTCATGAACTGCTGTTTTGGTACATATCTGTAAGACTTAAGTCTTTCACTGACTAATATTATGTGTACTTGTCTTACTACAGCACAGATTCACATTAGTAACAATGGATACCTGAAAAATGCATATTTTATTACTGTCTTTGACTCACATTTGTATTTGTTTACATATGTTTTATCAAATAACTAAATTTAATTTTGAAATCAGATTACCTAATAATATGAATTCTTTTATAGAACTAATTCCTTTGCTAATTTTAATATATGTATAGCATTCGTGTTAAATATTTAACAAATATCAATAAATTATTTCATCATAAGGCAAGCATCCAATAATGAATAATACAGAGTATATTGTAGATAAATACGGATAAAAACATGTAGTTATCACATGAAATAATATTATTATTAGATATTATAATTTGAGATAGACATATGAACACTGTGTAATCGATATTAATAGGACAATAATAAACAATGGTAGTAGTTATGAATCTGTGAATTAAGGGATGGCTCTACCTTTTTTTTTTGTCGGGCCTAAAAAAACAGGGTCAGTATATATTTCATTACTGAGGGTGATTTTAAATGAAAAAAATATCGATTGGATTTGATCACCAGTCGTATAAAACATTGAAATTGTGTCTGCTGATTCGGATAATACCAATCAGC
>MRSU01009131.1:0-12043 GCA_008369845.1 Trichomonas gallinae
GAAGAGGAAGAGAATCCATGGCATGTTGAAGGCTCTTATGAGACAAAGGATGGCCGTGGCAAGATCTCTGGTGGCTACTCCTCCAACGAAGAAGAAGAGAACCCATGGCACGTCGAAGGCTCCTACGAGACAAAGGATGGCCGTGGCAGAATCTCTGGTGGCTACTCTTCCAACGAAGAAGAAGAGAACCCATGGCACGTCGAAGGCTCCTATGAAACAAAGGACGGCCGTGGAAAGATTTCCGGCGGCTACTCTTCCAACGAAGAAGAAGAGAACCCATGGCACGTCGAAGGCTCCTATGAGACAAAGGACGGCCGTGGCAAGATTTCTGGTGGCTACTCCTCCAACTAAGCTTGTTAAGAGCATACAATAATTTTTTTTTAAATGGTGTAATAAACCATTTTGAACTACATTCAGTAATAATTATTAGTTTTTCCTTTTTAATTCTTTTTAATTCTTCTATGAAATAGAAGGCTACAGCAGCAAGCTAATTACATCAAATCTCTTTGCTTTAGTTTTAATTTCTGTGGCCGAATGGAGGATTCTCTTGACTTCCTTTTGGATGAGGTCAAAGTGCCAAAATTCGACGACAGGTATGATCTGTTGAATCCACCTTTTCAAGCTGGCCCGTTAAATTACGTTAATTTTGGAAATGTTTTGCAAGAAAATCAAAAATATGAACCTGATGTTTTAAGATTCGATATAACAGCACCAACAATGATATTAGATCCAGAAAGAAACGTCGTTACAGGCGAAATTGAGTCATTCCATGATTTTTCAATTGCATCTGTTGCTGCTGACGACACTTCTATAAATAGACCAATCAGTAGCATTGATGATTACCATAAAGGTGCATCTACAGGTGTTGCTTTCACTCCTGGTGGAATTGCACAAAAATCAATTGCAGATCCCGCTGAGCTGCCTGAATTTCTTCTTGCGCTTGAAACAGGAACAAACTTACTCTCAACTCCGCTCTCTAAAGAAACCTTACAAGCAAATGATGGACCTTTACCAGAATTACCAAATCTTCCTTCAATTAATCCTACAAATGCTCCACAAGCAGCAAAGCAGGAGCTTACAGATCAGATAAAGTCATACGCTATCAAAGATAATTGGGACATTTCGCAATTCCCGACAGAAGTCCCAAATCCAGCCCTCACTTTCCCATATCCACTCGATCCTTTCCAGATACGATCAATGTATCGCTTAGAGCTCGGCCAGACTGTTTTCGTGGCTGCACCAACATCAGCGGGCAAGACAACAGTTGCACAATACGCAATTGCATTAGCGAGATCGCACAAGATGAAGACATTATATACATCTCCAATCAAAGCCCTCTCCAACCAGAAATTCCGCGACCTTCAAAAGCAGTTCAACGATGTTGGTATTCTCACAGGCGATGTTTCGATAAATCGCGATGCAAGCTGCCTGATTATGACGACAGAAATTCTCCGCTCAATGCTTTATCACGGAGCTGATCTTCTCCGTGATGTCGAATGCGTCATCTTCGACGAATGCCACTACATATCAAACGACGAAAGAGGCGTCGTGTGGGAGGAGTCAATCATCTTGCTGCCTTATCATATCAACATGGTTTTCCTGTCTGCAACTGTTCCAAACGCCATGGAGATCGCGGACTGGATTGGCAGGACTAAGCAGAGAATGGTTTACGTGCAGGACCACCGCAGCAGACCAGTACCATTGGAGCACATGCTCTTCACAGGAAATGACCAGATATATCCAGTATCTAGGGTAGGCATGCCATTCGATCAGCTGCAGATGCTCATGGCACAAAACTCAATTCCAATCGACCAAAATCCGTACGGACAGTTCGATCCACTCTTCTGGAACAACTTCATGAACATCATAAAGAGCAGAAACTTTTTGCCGATCTTGATTTTCTGCTTCTCCCAGAGAATGTGCGAGGAACTCGCTGAAGTTGTCAAATTTGAGACATTCCTCAACAAAGCTGAACAGGCGCACATCAGAGGTTTCTGCAGACATGCATTGTCAAGACTCAGTCCGGAAGATAGAGAACTTCCGCAGATAAAGAGAATATTCGGCTACTTAGAGAATGGTGTTGGAATTCACCACGGTGGAATTTTGCCAATTATCAAAGAAACAGTTGAGATCTTGCTTGCTGATGGTTACATAAAAGTTTTGTTCTGCACCTCTACGTTCGCTATGGGCATCAACGTCCCAGCGAGGAGCTGCGCATTCGTTTCACTTGAAAAATACAACGGAAAGGAGATGGCACAACTCACTGCAACAGAATACGTGCAGATGAGTGGCAGAGCTGGTAGAAGAGGCTTGGACACAGTTGGTACATCAATAATTTTGTGCTTCGACAAAGTTCCTGAGCAGAATTACTTGGTTTCACTGTTCAAAGGAGGATCGGAACCACTTCAGAGTCAATTCAAGCTCAAATTTAACACGATCTTGAACTTGTTGAGAGTCAGAGACATCAAAATGGTTGATTTGCTCAGGAGAAGTTTGAGCGCGAATTTGATTCAGTCAATGATGCCAAAGCTTGTCGCAGAGCTGAATGACACAAAGCAAGAATTGTCGAACTTGCCGCCGATCGACTGCATGCTGCAGGATATCGAAGACATGACCAACTTCGGATTCAACATTGAAGCAATGAAGGACACCAACAGATGGCTATTGGACCAAATCGACAGCAGATCATTGATAAAACAATTGCAAAAAGGCAGAGTTGTCTTCTTGCTGAATGAAAAGCCACAGCTTGTTGTTGTAAGGGAAGTAATTGGTGAAGGAAAAGTTGCTGGCATAGATAAGACTGGAGAAAGGATCGTTTTCTCGTCAGAACAAGTTGGCGCCATATTTGCTAAACCGACGAAGTCACAAGAGAGAATGAGCGACGAGGATGCGAAGAGAATGCTTCTCAACTATTCTGATCAGCCTCTCAGCTGGACCAAAGTTATGGCAACAGGCGACTTCGAATTTGCACAAGCTTCAAACGACTTAATAAAGTACTACGAAGCTGTCAGAGCAAGTCCATGCGCTAACTGCTCGTTGTTGCAGACCCATTTATCCGTCTACGACAGAGAACAAATGCTGCTCGACAAGAAGGAGGAGCTTGAGCATCAGATGCATGACGAGAGTCTCGCATTCAAGCCTCTTCTTGATGCACACATCAACATGCTCAGGGAGATGGGCTACATCAACAATGAGAATGTTTTGCTGCTAAAGGGAAGAGTCTCCATCGAGATAAACTCCGTGCACGAAATTTTGGCTACTGAAATCCTCTTTGCTGGAATTTTCAACCCATTAACTCCAGAAGAATGCGCAGCCTTATGCTCCTGCCTTTGCTCTGAGGGTGTCAACTCACCAGATGATAACATCATATATCCAGGAAATCTTCCAGAAACATTGGAGGCTGTTTATAAGATCGCTGACAATCTCGAAATGACCATGGGGCAAATGGGAGTTATGGATACCATAGAAAACTTCTCCCTCCGCAATGTTAATCCTGCATTATGCTTCGTGGTTCACGAATGGGCTTGTGGCAAGTCTTTTGCACATGCAACAGCATATACTGAAATAGCAGAGGGTACAATTGTCCGTGTCATCAACAGAGTTAATGAGGCTTTAAGAGACTTCGCAAATGCATCGAAACTTATTGGCTACATGGAGCTTGCCGAAAAGTTTGAATATGCAGCACAGATGGTCAAGAGAGATATCATATTCACATCATCTCTTTACATTGAATAAATATTTATTGATTTATTGCTAATCGAAAATAAAACATCCAACTTTAATAGCCGTAACAAGATCTCCTAAAATTCATCAGTTTCATCATGTCAGAAGAAAATAGATTTTGTATCGATCAATTTATAAATTTCAACATTACTCCATTAATTATTGCTGCAGTATTTTCGAGTATTATCATTATAACAGCATCATCGATGCATTAAGAGAAAGGGTCCTAAAGTAGGTATGTTACCGGTTATAGCTTCGCCAAGAAAGAGGTAGATTTAAAAATAAAAATAAATAAAATTTATGGATATGCTGCAAACAACTGACTAAATTGGTTAAATGTCAAGGTTTCAAGCTTGTCATCGTAAAAAGCAAAAATAGCTTCAACAAATTCTTCAGGATTAAATGGGAGATTGGTATCACGGAAAATTCTACAAAGAGCGGAAACCCTAAGTGTTGTATTTGATGCATTTGGTGGATTTCTTGCAAGTGCGGCGTTCCATCTTGAAGCCATCGATCCGCCAAATTTAGTTCTAAGGATTCCCATGAATTTAAGTAGAATAAAGTTCTGTTTTTCTGTCATATGTTCACCATAACGAATGCCATTCTCGTAATCAGCAAAATCATCGTTTAGAAATTCGGTCCATTGTGGTAATGAAACAAATGGATCGTTTACACCGTAAGGGCCGAAGATATTCATTAAATGATCTGTATCAATTTCTGGTTTTTCGCAGTATTGAGCAATTGTTTTGAATGTAATTACTGGAGCTTTATCGCTAACAAGAATATCGAATATATCTTTTGGCTTGGCACCAGGATGAGTCTTTGCAATTTCAGTCCTGAGTATTTTACGCTCTTTGGTAATCTTGGGGGTAAACATCGATTTTTGAATCTTAACGTACGATCGGATTTGACACTTTACAAAACAAAAATCTTTAAAACATACATTCGCTCATTTTGCAGAACTGTGTCAAGAGGTTGACACGTGATGGTCTCTTAATTGCTGTCAAAGCATGAAAAGTTTTTAAAACAAATTCTCATTTTTGACAATCATTAGTTTTGACATATATTGATATTGATATTGTTGAGCTTCTTACAACATTTCAGGGAGCTGCTTCATTTGATCGAGTCATATAACATTCTTGCAAACATTCACAAGAACTTCCCAGCACTCCACAACAATGTCATTTATAATTATTAAATTGATGAATCAAGTTCTACAGAAACTACACAGCCAGTAGCAATTTATAAATTTATCACTCCATGAAGGCTTCAAAATTAATCAGCTGATGATTGTTTTATAATATCATGGCTCTGAAATTAACCAAGGTGCCAATTTATAAAATGACAAAAATCTCGGTCGCAGCAGAGTCATTCGTGAAGGATGGGCTCATGGATGAGATGCACATGACGACATGAAAAGTAAAGAAGCAGGATTTGCTATAATTGGCTTCGATTAAAAATAATGACAAAAATAGTCACTTTTCAAAATGCTAACTTTACTCCTAGCATATCAGAGGAGATTTCGTGTTAATATCATGTCAGGAATTTATGCACCAACGTTTCTTAAATGGGGATTCCAGACGGGTGGAACGCTCATAGCTAACCTCACAGAAGTCACATCAGATGAAGTCGCTATTGCCCTCTGCACCAAGGACGAGATAAGCAAGATAGCGGAATATACGCGAATGTCCTGCGATAAATTCGTTACTATGTGTTCTGCATCTGGTTATCAAGATGTTGTTAGTCAATCTGCTAATTTCTTTCTGAAAGTGCCTACAAAAGATCACTACTATACTGCATTTAGCGCCTGCAGGGGATACTCCTCATATATCGAATTTGATCTCCACTATTCGAATCCAGACACTAAGTTATCGACAGATGCTCTTCCATGCCTCTACGCTAAGCCAATAATGGCCGTATTATTTGGTGTATGCTTGATTTATTGGCTCGTTAACTGGGCACTCAATTGCCAGGGATCTACTCCTGTCCACAAAGTTTTTACTGCTGCCTTCTTCTTCGCTTTACTTACAGTCCTAGTTGATTGCGGTTACTACGCTCACTACAACAAATCTGATAGTAATAATGGAATTGATATTGCTACAATAGTTTTTGGATGCTTATTCATGTTTATTACAGTATCTTGCTTTGTTTTAGTATCAAATGGCTTCGGAATTATTCACAACGACTACACATACAAGGATGTTGGCATTATCCTTCTTCTCGATGCTGTAATGATTGGCTGCATTTATGGATATAGATACACCGATAAATTCTGGCTCGGCTTGCTTTTACTTGTTGCGTTTGGCCTTTCTTTGTATTTCATAATTCGTATTGTTATGCAAGGAACGAGAAAATGCACGATTCAGATCTACGCTCATATGTATGTTATTGCAGAGCGCAGAATTGATCCATTAACAACACCACTTAAGAAGAAATTAAGTATCTACAAAAAGATCACATTTGTTCTTGTTTCATACATGGCCCTCACCCTTATATTAATGGTCATTTACAATATTTTCGGAGTTACAGAATGGATTTACGAATTATTATCAGATATTATCAACCTCGCCCTTGTTGCTGGTGCAATGTATCTCTTCCGCCTCGAACGTTCTCGTGGTGGCTATACAAACATTAATTCAAACGAAGCTGAGAAGCCACAAGAATTTACAATTCATGATATTGAGAATATGGATCTCACTGCAATGCTCATCGTTGGTACACAAAAATGGGATGGAGAAACACCTCTTCCGCCAATGCCAAGGATCGTAGACACCCCAACACATGCTTTACAGGATGATCAAGAAATTGAGGTTCAGCCATCGAATCCATACCCAGAGGATGTTGATATTCCAGCTCCAGCTACAGCAAATGGAAACACTTATCCACAATTCAACAATGTAGCTCCAGCTCAAGCTCCAGCAAATGCAAACGCTTATCCTCCACAATTCAACAATGTGGCTCCGGTCATCAATCCATATAATAACGACTAATAAATATGGATGTAGAATGCGAATACTATGAAATTATTTGTTTTTATTTTTATTGTGTAAAACATCAGCGTGAATTTTAAAACAAATACAATAAAATTCGAAAATATGGTGGAATGTGAAAGATTTTAGTTTGAAAACTGACATTTTTTTGAAGAAAAATTTATGGCCGATTCAGATTCTTTATCTTTTGACTGGGAAATACCTGATATCACTAAAGATCAAGTCAAAACACAGCAATATGTTATAAAATCTCTCAAATGTCAACTCATTCTCTCGAATACTCCAGAAAAAGTCAAAAAACTAACAATCAGGTTTTCTGGACCTGAATTAGTCAGGAAACACTTCAATGTTGAGTATAATATCGTCTTAAAGCATCTATTACCCGAGAAAAATCAAACATTCTCTGGAAATTCGCTTATTAGCATTTCAAAGATATCAATACTCGTTGCTCTTAACAGATCCACCGTAGATCTCGAAGAATTTTTCATCGAAAACGCATTAAAATTTTCATGCAATATTAAAATCGCCGAAAAAAGAGTCAGATCAACACGAACAGTTCGAAAAACAGGCGAAAAGGTCCATCCAAGTCCAATGTACAGCTCTAAACAAGAAACAGGATTTGTTGGATTATTAAACCAAGGTGCAACGTGTTACATGAATTCGATGCTGCAAGCATTATACAGCATAACAGCATTCAGAAGGATGATATACAATATGCCTACAACAGGAAATGAAGATATTGAAAAATCAATTCCTTTAAATTTACAATATTTGTTTTATAACATGCAAACATCAGATTCTGCAGTTTCGACTAAGTCATTGACACGCTCTTTTGGATGGGATTCTATTGAAGCTGGCTTTCAACAAGATATCCAAGAATTCTGTAGAGTTTTACTGGACAATCTTGAGATAAAACTTAATAACACAGGAATGAAAAATGAAATCTCGCAGATGTTTCGTGGAAAACTTAAAAAAATCATTCAAGCAAAGGATTGTTCTTATTCATCATCAACAGATGAGTATTTTTATGATCTGACACTCACTGTCGATCAAAAGAAGAACATATATGAATCATTTGAATCAATGTACGAACCAGAAGAAATTAAAGATTATAATACTGAATCAGAATACGGAAAACGCGTTGTTACACTAAGTGAAAAGATAGTTGAACTTCCTCCAATTCTATTCTTGCATTTAAACCGCTTCATTTTCGATAATTATGGCAGACCAACGAAATTAAATTCAAAATTCGAATTTCCTAAGGAATTAGACTTAAAAAAGTTTATAGAAAACAGTGAATATAATATTTATGAGTTGACAGGTGTCTTAGTTCACTCTGGAAGCGTAAATGGCGGACATTATTACGCATTTCTTCGAACTTCGTTAGAAAACAAATGGTTCTGCTTCAACGATTCACATGTTACGCTAGAGAAAGAAGAAGCTGCTATAAATTCTAATTATGGCTCATCTGAGAAATACGGAGGCACGTCAGCATATTATTTAATCTATTCGAAGAAGACTGAAATTTCAAACTTGTTTAAACCGATATTGGCTGATGAAATTCCAGAACACGTGAAGGAAGTAGTGAAAGAGATCAACGCATACAATGAGAAAATGAACGAGCAGAAGCTTCAAGAAAACAAAGAAATAGAAATCGAGTTAGTTGACGAAGAAATTCTTTCTAAAAACGCAGAAAAGTGCGAATTCGGCTTCTTGGGACAACCGATTCACAAATTCAAACTCCTCAAATCACAAACGACAGATGAACTCTACGAAATGGTTGCTAAAGCCATCAACAAAGATCAAAATAGTTTCAGGTTGTGGTTGACAGCAATTTTTCAGATTCCAATCTTGCTTTTGCAGAAAAACCAAGTCATTTCGTCAATAAGAAACTTTTATTCTGGAAATGCAACAGTATTCATACAGAACAAGCCAACAGAAGAAGAAATTTCAATCAAAAAGAATGAAGTTGTTGTATATATCAAATTTTTCTTCCACCAAGAAAAATCATTTGTTTATCTGTTTTCAAAAACTGTTTTACTTGATTCCAAGATTTCTTCGTTGTTCAAAGAGATAAATTCTAAAATAGGCTATACCGAAGATGATGAATTACTTGCTTTCCAAGAATTACAAAGCCATGTTGCAACAAAGATTGACCCAGAAACAACATTCAGCGAAAATTTGATTGATTCTGGTTCGATATTGATTTTCCAGAGAAATCCAAACTCGCAATCAATTAAACCTAATATAGAAGTTCCAAATAACAATCAGCACGCTGATAGTGAAACAGCTTACAAATATATTACACAATTAAATACTGGATTAGTTTCATCTTTCGTTGAAGAAAAGTATAAAATGGTTCCATGCGCAATTTACGATTACGAAGAAAAAGAGAACAAACTTCTATGTAAAATCTCTTTCCCACCTTCTATTACTCTTGAAGATTTCAAGACTTACATAGCGAAAGCTTCGAATACTCAGTTTAACCCATCTAAAGAAGCAATGCTTTTGTTCCCATTCGAAAATTCTTATTCAGGAATTGCAGCGAAACCATTGACAGGAAAGTATTCAATTCGAGAAATCTTCTGCAGCAATATAACTGTTTTATTCATGAGAATACTTAAAGATATACCAGACAAAGAACTATTGACGTTGAACAACTATAAAGTACAATTTTCCAATGACGGAAAACATCTCGATTTCGATGACATCGTTTTTATGCCTAAAAACGTTACGCCATCAATGATCCTAGGAAAACTCAAAGAAGTAGGCGTCAAAATCAACGATTCTCATTACAGAGCATTTATGATGCACATGGGAATGTTTTCCGACAAACTCGACATGGAAAAGCCAATTCCTTATGATTCTCTTCCTATACGAATTGAAGCTATCCCAGAAGACCAAGTTGACACTGAACTGCCTGTTATTCCTGTTATGACTTGCTTTATCGATAGACTTGGAACTAAATTCTTTTATGGAGTTCCATTTATGATGAAAGTTATTGACGATAGTTTTGACAAAACAGTTGAATTCATCAAAAAAGTTTTTAATAATTTGCCTGATGATGCCAAATTCACTGTTGTTAGTCCAAGCATCGTCCCGGATATGGACCAGAACATCACAGCAGAACTCACTGCTTTCTCTCAGATCCATGTAAACATCACTAAACGCCCAGAGGATATTACAAAGAGATTACAGTTGTCTGAGTGGTGCACAGAATGTTCTTCTAGTGGATATCGTAATCAGCAGAGAGCACTCAAGATATATAATTAACTTTTTGTAAATTTACAAATATAGAGTCAGCGGAATCGTTTCGAGCGCAATGTACATTCATGATGTACGAGAAACAGATAAGATCAATAAGGATTTATTTGCCTTTTATCACCACCATCTAAATAAATATGAAATTTTGTTTGTTTACAATAAAAATATTTTTATTCAATTTATTTCTTAAACATTCGATGCAATTTGGAGGTGGCATCAATATGTGTCAAGAATTTTTCAAGATTTATGTTACAAAATGAACAAATCATAATGTATTCAAAAATATTCAAAAATTCTCTTAAAATTATTAATAGATGAATGAAAAATCTATCATATATCCTAGGAAAACATAAACTCACTCTTATTAAGTGTGTTATATCAATTTTTGGATTACAATTCTATCAACAATATTTGAATCTTGAATCCAAAGATGTTCGTAATATGCTCTCATGATTCCTATCCAATATATTCATCCCAAGTTATTTATCACCGTTTATTAATTAAAAAATTCTGCATTGGAAAAATATGAAATATCAAACACGTAATATTAATAATGATCTCATAAAACCATAGAAATTTATATATAAACTCCGTGCTTATTTCCACGAATATAATTTTCCATGAAAATTAATTAGCATCAGAAAAGCTAAAATTACCATAATATAAGGACAATAAAATAGATAGTTGCGCATTGTAGATATTTAGATAAGGAAGAATATTTTACGTGACATGATGTCAGATTAATCGACATAAAATTTATATAAGCGAATAATTCTGTTTAGTAATCAATAAACAATGGAAAGAATTAATAAAAATAAATTTTCCTGAATAAAATTTGCAATCGTTAATTGTTGAAGGAAATACATAATATTTTACGATTGTTTTAGAATAAAACAAATTTGACTGGTTTTCAATTTTTTTTTAAATTGAGAATAAATCAAAATTGAAAGTATTTGAAATACATAAAGGATTATATATTGATATCAAAATAATTCGGCAAAAATTTTTCGATTCAAATTTTTATAAAAAATTCGCTTTACACCATTGTGTCTTATCACAACAGCTAATAACAATTAATTGTAAAAAGTTTACAATAATCCAAAAAAAAATTAGTCAAGTTTATTGTAAACGGTGTATCTTGCCATTATCTATCTATACATCAGAAGATAACATCGTCAAAGACACTTTTTCAGGCTAGAAACCTCATTCTATTTTTGGCGCCAAAAATTGAGGATGTAATTATCGGTTTTTCCAGATATATTGATATTTCAGTTAATTAAGCATGATTGCGTGAAAAATAACCCGGTTTCTACTCACAAAAAATTGAGGGAAATAAACGGATATTCTTTGACCAGAATTTCATGTCCACAAAGTTTGTACAGACTGTTAAGGGAGACAAGCGCGAGAACCTTCAACTCAACAACTACTCAGGCGTAACTCTCGAAAAGGCTACACTCCTTAAGAAACCAGACAACGTTTCCGAAGTTATCGTTACAGTTTCATACTTCCCATCAGCTGATGGTGAGAACGCTGACGCCAAGCCAACCCGTGAGAACGAAACAATCGCTAAATTCACAGGCGATCAGAAGGAGATACAATGCGACTTCCTTGCTATGGACGAAATGGAGGCATGCATCTTCACAACAGCTGGATGTGAGGTCAAGGTCGAGGGCACATACATGGCTTTAGACGATGAGGACGAGGAAGATGAAGGCGATGATGACGACGACGATTTCCAGGAGGACGAGGATTCCGATTAAAAGCCTTTTCAGAGTTTGTTTTATATTAATTTTTAAACTCGGGGTTTTACTCTTTATCCATCGAAATGAGATATATATAATAAAAACTTAATTTTAAGTTTATGTCGGGTGGCGGCTGTAGTCGAAATTTGAAAATGAAATTTAATATTAATATTAATATAATTAATTTTTTAGGTGGTACCTTGTCTGTCCGTATTTGTCCGTATGAAATCATTCAATTTCATTTTCCGTATGAAATCTCAGAAAGTTTTATACGTACGAAAATTTAAGGTTAAAAAATTCACTATTCATATCTCAGCATCTGGT
>MRSU01009132.1:0-35361 GCA_008369845.1 Trichomonas gallinae
TTCTCGCAGTCATCAGCGAGAAGAACAAGGAGGGCCTTGCCCTTAAGGATAGCCTTGATTGTGCACTTGACACCCTTGGCAACATTGCCAGAGAGGTTGATCTGGTGGAGACCCTGCTCTATAACTTGGTTGTTTGTAGCTCCTTCCTCAGCCATTTCGAAAGGCCGACCAAACCGTTTGTAAATCTTTCAAATCTATTTTTACGCGTCAAAAAGTCAAAAATTGAAAAAAAATTATAATTTACATGTCAAAAAACTTCTCAAACTATAAAATATATCATTATACATAATTGGATCTTGCTACATTAATTTTATGATCATAAAACGCTATTATTGGATTAATTAAAACAAATACAGTTAATATTTAAACAAATTTTATTATTTTTCAAAAAGGAAGTAATCCATTGAGAATATCAAAACATTTGAGGGACTTGCATCGAACTGACATCTGAAGAGGTGTTTCTCCTCTGTTATTTCGTAAATTTGGATTAGCATTTAGGGCTAGGAGCTTTTTCAAAGATTCATTATAATCACGCATAACACAATAATGGAGTGGTCGTAAGCCTTCGTCATCTGGCTCATCAACATTTGCTCCTTTTTCAACTAATAATTCAATTATTTCTGTGAAACCATTTGCGCATGCTCGATGAAGAGCTGTTGATTCGTAGCATGTTTTAGCATTAATATCAGCGTTTCTTTCTAATAGTAATCTAACTGCATTTAAATTTCCATTTTCAGCCGCATGAATCAATGGGGTGTAACTATTCTCATCTTTGGATTCTATTAAGTTTGGATATTTTGTAATTAATGAAACAGCAATCGAATCAAGATTGAATTTTGTCAAGTTTATGATTGCAACGGAAGGCTGTACTGTTTTATATATAAATGTAGTCATATTTTCGATTGATTTTTGATTATTTGTAAGATTTTCTGATATTTGCTTCAAAAAATCTGCAATTTTCTGGAAAAACCCATACTCAATCGCTGAAAATATGTTAACTATTGATTCCAATGATATATCGTTGAGATTTACAGCAGAAAAAATTTCTAAAAATTTCATTCCATTTTTTTCTTTGATTTCTTGGATTATTGATATGAGATCTGTGCTGTAAATTTCCTTATTTCTCAGCTGCTCAACAAGTTCATCAACATTTTCGCTAAAACTTTGTTGTTCTTCGCACATTTATTTTTGCATGAAGGTAAAATTTTGTTTACATGACAGATTTAGATTCAGTTTTATATTTTACATGTCATATTAATGATTTTAAATTTTTTACATGTCAAAATATTATATCTAAAAAAAATAATTAAAAAACAAACACAAACAATTTATAATCGCATAATAAAAAATAAAACTAAACAAAAAATGACATAGGATAATAATGAATTATCGAATCTGTTGTAGCCAAAACAACACATCTCTTTTCATTTGAGTATATCAAATCAATGATATCGCAGTCTATATCTTCAAGTTCCTTGAATGAAATAGAAAGCTCGCCTGCTACGAAAAACAAAACTTTTGAATTATGTTTCCCAAAAACCACGAAATCATATCCACCTAAACTAAAAGTGCACGCATTTTTAATATTAAACTTTGCTTTGATGGATGTGATTCGTTTCCCATTGGTAGTTAAAACTGATATAGAGTCATAAGCGAAAACAACTATGAAGCCGTAATCTTTCGTAATTATTATTTTTGTTATTTGATCATCAGAAACTTTCGTTGCTAAAATTAATCTAGTGGATCTTAAATCATAGACAGACACATATCCATCATAAGTGGCTACTGCTATTATTCCGTGATCGCATGAAATGGCAAAATCAGCAATGCTATCTGAGAAAATGCGATGAATATATAATGGTGATGAGAAATTATAAAAATGGAAAATTTCAATGACTCCAGTCATTGTTGCAATGGCGACTAAATCTTTATCGCTATGGACAATATCTAAATCATTCATTTTTTCTGTCTTGCAAACATTATTGGAAATTATCGTAATCTCAAGTAATCCTTTGTTGATTGCAATAAAATTGCCTGAAACTTCAGCTGCATCATCAATAAATCCTTCTATTTTAATGATCTGGCCATCATTATATATTGAATCATGAGAAATATAAATAATTTTGTCATTGATATCAAAAATCTTGAAAAAGTTGTCAACTTCACATGCTATACACTTTTTCTCTGTTATAATGGATGAAAAATGATGTTGTGTAAGCCTATTCCAAACATCTTCGCTTAATAAATGATTTTGATGTTTTGAAGCATTTAAAACAAAACTTTGGGTCTGTTCACATGGACTCATCAAATCTTTGACGAAGTTTAAAACTTCATCAATCTTCATTTCATTGATTTTGTCTCTCAAATTAAATGATTTTTTGAAATTATCAAAAATTTCAGGTGTGAATATCATTTTTGGATCAGCATCAAATGGAAACAAAACTTTTGTTGATGGATCATTGAAAGATCTGTTACTAAACATGTTTGATAAAATAATAAATTGCAAATTTGATATTAAACCATTTTGAAAACGTTTCTCTAATCCAATCTTTTTCATATAGAGTTTTCCTGGTATATTTTGAAAGAAAATCAAATTAGGAATGGAAATCATTGACAATTTCTGCATAATTTCTGTATTCTTGATTGGACTGAAATCAATCAACAAAGTTTGTCCAGAAACACTGAAAAACTCTATTTTTGTTTCATTTCTTATCAAAATATGTCTTATTTCCATAAATGGATAAACTTTTTTCTTTGTTTTGAAAAAAATAGTGAAATTTTTCTTTTGTAAATGGAACATTCCTTCTATTTGACCTTTTTGTGTTATTTTCATGCATTTAACACTTCCCTGAGGAAATGAATTTTCAATATATTCAGGAATCATTTCAGATGCAATATTTTTGTTCGCTTTTACACGTTTCAATCTCATAGGATAGAATAAAGGCGTTGTTCTAAATGAAGAATCAATAATATAACTATCAAAATCTTTCCAAAACAATCTTGAATGGATGTGATCTCTGTTAATCAAACTCCATGTCTTCTCAAACTCCTTTAAATTATTTCTCGACTCCAATTCTAACTCTTCAAATCTTTTTGTATCAAAAACGAAATCTGCTTTTGGTTTTTGGGTAATTATGACTTTGAGCTCGTTTAGAGTGTTTATCAACTCGTTGTTTCGATTTGTTGTAATAAGGTTAATTTCCGATAAATTTGAATTCAAAAAGTGGAATATGTCACTTTTTGTTTCATTGTTAGAATTCGTATAATCAATGATTTTCGATTTGAAGTCCAATTTTTGGCTGAAAGTGTTCGAATACATAATGAATATATTGTTCAGCATGTCACCATCTGTGAACTTGTGGTGTATGTTGAATTTGCATGATATATCAGTAGTTTCGAGCTCCAAAAAGTCTTCGCAAGAAATTATTTTTTTCTGCAAAATTTTTTCTTCAAAAATATTTTTCTCGAATTCTTCAATCAGTTCTTCGCTAAACGAATTCGTCAAGTAGAGTGTGTCAAAGCAGCACTTTATTATGTTCTCGTCTTTGTGAATGCAAATTAAAGGCAGCAAAATCTGAGCTTTGTGCTTAATTAAATCAACATTTGTTATTGTTTGTATGATATCGAACAAATCCAGACACTTATTGATCAAACTGATGTCTTTGTCTATGATATGGTAAATGAATCTTGTCAATTGAGGGCATTCGTAGTGTTTGAAGTTGCTGTAGAAAATAATCGGCCAAAGCATCCACCATTTCTGCTTTTTCAAATATGAAACAAATTCTTCATCTAAAATCGATAAAATTGCATCTAATATTTCTTTTCTGTAGTCTTCATTGTCACTAATAAGCGCTGCCTGTAGACAGAGAAAGTAAATTTGAGGAATAGACTTCATTAATTCTACCGAAAGGAAATTAATTCTTTTCCAACATAATCTAAACAAGTTTTGATGGATTTCTTCTTCGGGAGAAATTGCGACGATTGCTCTTAAAACATATTCTATCAGCTCAGAGTTATTCTCTGCTATGTAATAAAGAGCTTTTAAAGAATTTACTGTTGGTTTGATTGATTTTGCAAACTCAATTCCTAAATACAAAAATTGCTGAGATTGTTTCATGTCTTCGCATTGGGCTGCTGAGATAAAAATGAAGTCTAAATCATCAGGAGTAGCTATTTTGATGCAGTGTTCTATTAGTATCCTGTCTAATGATTCTCTGCATTTTTTAATATTTATTTTTGGATCTCTTGTTGTTAATGATATTATTTCTTTTTCCTTTCCTTCGAAATAAAAATATTTTCTTATTTTTGATATAGTTTTTTGTATGAAGTCTTTCTGTCTAAAGAACTCATACGTCTGGAACAAGTTATTAGCCCAGTGCTGGCAAATTCTCTGCAGATATGGAGAGCGAATCCATAATTCGAAATTAAACAGCAAATTTTCGTAGAGAGAATCCAAATAATTGTTGTCACTACAACTCTCGGCGAACATGAAAAATCTCTGATATAAAGAATACGTGAGAACAGAAGGATCCTGTGTGTATAGAAAATTAGGAATGATTGGAAAAAACTTCCATATGACATAACCGTAAAAATGCTTCATTATGTCGAGGAATAAAAATTGATACATTTGCGGCAGTTTGTCGAAATATCTCAAAACAGGTGCAATTATCTGTAGAGGGTAAATGTTCCTGAATACTTGAAATATAGAAGGCGACGAATTTATGCAACCATCAAACTTTTCGGCAAACTTTATATTATGTTGAGAGTTTTTGGGAAAAGAAAATAAAACTGGAGTTTTTGTGTCAATATCCATCATTTCACTCGAACATAGATTTCTATGCGTATATTTCGGTAGCAAAGATCCATATAATGTTGTTGGACCCAGCATGAAAGTTGAAAGCAAATCAATTCTATCACCAAAATTTCTAAACGAATTTCCAATCCTAAAAGTCAAATTTCCTTGTCTGTCATCTTCCCAAGCAATCGAATTCTCAAAGCTCTGGTTCTGGTTTATGAAAATAGAAATGTCCAGCATCTTTTGGTTAACACACAAAGACAATGAAATAAAGTTCCAACTATTCACAGTCAATTCTTTTGTCAGCAACAAAACTGTTAATCGACTTTTTTGATTCACTTTCGCCATAATAGAATTTTCCTCGATCCAGACATGCAGGAAGATGTCTTTGCCTAGAAACACCCTAAAAATATCTGCCTTGAAGTTGTTTTTCAACTGCAAATCTCCGT
Source organism: Trichomonas gallinae (assembly GCA_008369845.1). Lineage (NCBI taxonomy): Eukaryota > Parabasalia > Trichomonadida > Trichomonadidae > Trichomonas > Trichomonas gallinae. Next base: position 5,245 of record MRSU01009132.1, read on the forward strand.
CAAAAAACAGCCAAAAACTCAAAGTCGACCCGCTGACGAATTCTTGAAACTTCACATCATTTATCACTAAATACTCGGCATTATCAGCAATAGGCAAAAAGAAAGAAGGCTCATCCTGTATTTTCGTGATTTTTGGGATGATAACTGTTGCGAATTCTTGGCCAAGTTCTGAGATTTTCATTGAATCATCTGGACAAATAATATTCATGATTTTTTCTGCAACGCATAAATTTGATTTCGTCGACATCAGCAAGCAAAGAAAAGGAATTACTTTGAATAACTCGTTTTTCTCTTTAAAATTCACTATAGAAAAACTCCTAAAAATAAAATCGTTAGGAAAGTTGATGAACAAATTTAGAATCAAAATGTCCAATCCTGTCTCTTGTATCTTCAGTTTGTTGTAGTATGAATAATCGCACAATCTAGTTAAATAATATAAATATTCGTGGATTTTGTTGAAATGACTGAAAATGCTGAAAATCATCAATATTATATTCGGTCTTTTTATCAAAAAGCCTGGATTCCCTTGATAAGAAGTGTATCCAGACAACAGTATCAATGATCTCTGCTTGATCGCGTCTGTTTCAGCACTTGGTCCTATTTTTATAATCATTTGTGTCAAATTGTGAATCATGTCGTTATTCATCGAATAATCAGTAGATGACAAGACAGAGCTTAAAAGTGACAAACATGTCAGCAAATTTCTTGCTGTATTCATTCTTTGCACGAATTTCACGATGCTTTCGAGTAGACACACGCATTTGGCTGCTAATGAATTGTTTAGACTGACTGTGTCAGCGAGAATTCCGATGATTTCAACGCCAGCTTCGTTTGAATAATTATTGTTAGCTATAGTTAAGGAATTCGATATAAATTGAATGACAAAGTTTTCGTCTGTTTGCGAATTCAAAAGATATCTGATTTTTGGCAAAAACAAGAGTCTGAAGTCAGAAGATACAGCTGTCGCAAATACGCATATGTCAACAAAGAATTTGGAATTGATGCATTCGTGAAATTGCTCAAAAAGTTTGAAAATGTAGAAAAACGTTGATGATCTGGCGAGATTTAGTGCTTTTACGTGTTCTTGGTTTGTAAGCTTGTGTATTAATGATTCTATGTATTTGCAACTGAATAGAATTGCTTCCAGCAAAATATTCGATATTAAAACAGATTTGTCGAATTTTTCTATGAAATTTGATAGAAATAACAATATTTCAGAGAGAACTAGTGGTGCCCCGAGCATTTGTTTGATAAAAATAGCAAAATATTCTGAATTTGAATGAAAAATTGAAATTATTGCTTGATTTCTAATAAAAAGCGTGAAATCATCGTGAACACAATTAAATATTGAAACTGTTTTGTCGAATATTTCGTCGCATGTAATATAACGGAATAATTCATCAGTTAATTCGATATTAAAAATTTCAATCAAGAAAAGAAAAGCGATATACTTCTCTGGGTTCGTTTGGCCGATCATGCATGAGTTGATTGTTGCTATTATAGAGTTTTTGTAGAAATTTTGGATTTTTTGAGCAGATTTTTTCAATTCTAATGGAGAAAAGGTTTTATCTGTGAATAATATGCTTGTAAATGTGAAGTTTGATTTTGAATTCAGCTTTTCGAACTCTATTGCATGATTTTCCATTGAAGTATCTTGTTTTTGTTTAATATCTTGATTTAGTTCGCTAAAATCAGTGGATGGAAGAAATTTGTATTTATTTCCTGTTAGTTTGAAAACATTCTGAACGAATTTGTTCAAATAAACTTCAATTTCGATCGATTGACAATAAGTTGCTAATTTAAACAATAAAACTATTATGCTTTCATTAAATCCGTCGAGAACAAGACCTATTGCATCAACCAAGTCTGTGTAATCGAATTTAATATGATTCGAACCTAAACAATTTATTATTTCTACTAAAATTGATGAAATATGATTGACGAATTCTGTGTTACCCTTCTCAACGCAGTATTTCATGATCGAAGACAGCTGAGCGAAAGCTTTCTCGCTGCTTCTTAATGAAATGTTGCAAAATTGAAGAAACGTGAGGAAGCATTTGGATGTCATTTCTGGGTATGAATACTCTATTACGTTGTAAATGATTGAGTTGTAGATAAAATGGATCATTTTTTCGCCCAATTTCGCATTGAAATACGTCAAAAATAAAGTAAATTGCATAATAATGTCAGAGTTAACTGGTCTTTCGCTTAATAAAGATAATCCTAATGAGAAATATGATGTAAATAATAGAATAATTTTATCATTAAAGATAACTCTTTTTCTAAGTGTCAATAGTTGTTTTAATGCATCCTCAGTGATTTCAAACTGTGTGTTAATGAATTCGAGTGATGAATTAATGTTTTTTGTTTGAGAAAAATTAGATAGAATTTTTTCCTGCGTTTCCGGATCTAAAACAGGTATATTCTGTTTCTCGATATACATCTTAATATCCTCGTTTTCTTCATCATCCCTTATTCCACGGCCCAAATAAAAGATTAACTCCGAAAAACATGATTCCGGAAACATTGAAAAAAATTGATAAAAAATGATGATGTCGTATTTCGAACCTGAGACTTTTGTAAATTTTCTGATTTTTAAAATAAAAATAACAATGTAACAGCAATATTTGCATGTTTTATGTCCAATTTTCAAAAATGTGAGTGGATTTCTTCGAATTCGATCATCAATAAAGCTGAGTTCTTCTTGTGACCGAATTTCTCTTTCTACACAGTGCTGATGTGTGTTGGAAATGCTTCTTATGCATGTTATGAAAATCCATCATCTCATCGAATAAATTTCACATCAATCATTGGAATAACACAACTGACGAGCAATGTGTAATGTTTCATCAATCCAAAAGTCAATATGTTTATTGCTGCAATGTTATTAATAACAGCGAAAAAGCTGATAAGTGGGGAATTGTTCTGAAAAATGACTGTTATCCTCATAATATCAGTTCCTGTGTTTTTCCTTCAAATTCTGGTTCGTCTTTGTTCTCTAATAATATAGGAGAGAGAAATGTTTTTCTTGATAATGATAATAATGTAACTAACACAGAATCATGTAATGTTAAATTCCATGGAATCCTTATATTCATTATTTGAGTTCACCAACTGTTCTGATTAAAATAAAACAATTCATTTACACTTTTCCTGCAAATTTATGATTGTATAATATATCATATTAAATAAAATCGAATGAAATAATTATAGAAAATTAGATAATTACTAAAATGATGAATGAATTCATTATCAGTGTTTAGATAATGATCTTAATATGTATTATACAATATTTTAGCAATATTAGAATTAAGAAAAAATTAGATTAAATACAAAACAGTTTTATTATAACAAAATACATACAATATATCTATGTAGTCTTCGTTGGAAGAGTTCCGACAAGTTCCAAGCCTGTCTGTTTAGAGAGCTCCTTCCAGAAAGATAATTTGTCCTTTCGCGGAGTAATTTCAGGTGGGATTGGAAGCATTTTGATCTGAGGAGCAGCGTTGTTGATTGATATAAGAGCTTGCTTTGCTGCAAGTCGAGCTTCTTCGGACCAATGATTTGCCATCATTTCTTCGGCTGTCAAATACAGCCTCCGGACGTAGCTGGAATAACTCTGGAGGAACTCAAAGATGAATGTGACATTGCATGAGATTGTTAGAGCAGAAACACAAACTTTGTGGTTGTCACTTCTCGCAGATTCGAGAATTCGTGTAAACATCGGAACAATGTATGCTGTGATCTTGGACGGTCCTGCAATTGTGACAATAGTAGAGAAATGATGAAGATAGCAAACTATGTTTGACGAACATGTAACTGGCCAGCAACGGAGCATTTTTGATATTGAAATTTCTGCTAGTGACTCATTCTTTGAGTATGCGTATGAAAGGACGCGATTGAGCGCGGAATAATATTTGTAAGCGAAATTGTGTAATAAAAGTGGAATAAATTGGTTGATAGCGATACCATTGGTCTTGTCATCCCAGTCAACCTGGTTTGATCTGAAATAAAGGTCCAGGAATTTGAGGACAGATTGAATTCCATAAAATGAATGCACATCATCCAGAAAATTCTGCATGATAGTGATGGAGGCTGTCATAAAATGAACGGTGACGTCTGACCAAGACTTGAAAATAGACAGAACAATAGATTCGATAATCGCAACTTCCCTTGGATCAGGTGAAAGCAGGTTAAAAAACAGGCTCTCTGCGTTCTTCTTCATCAGCCAGTCGATTGTGGCCTTTGGAAAAGCGTTGTTGATTAAAACTTGAAGAAGCGCATAAACATTTTTCATGTCACGCCATGTGTCCAACGATTTTACGTATGGATCATCATTGTATTCGTCTAAGTACGTCATGTCATCGTGGGCGCGAAAGATAATTCCGCCAATTGCGTTATATAAATGTAAAGTTGTTTCTTCGGAGATACACATGTATGAATCTGCGGATCTTGCTTCCAAAGCGAAAGCTGATACAACCCTTAAATCAGAGCGTAAAGTTAGGATCCTATTCGTTAAATCTTTATTGATTTGGCCTGGCATCGCGTTTTGTGCAGAAAAGTAGTTGCTTGATACTGATCTTTCTCCATTCGTATTTAAAGAAGGCAAAAGTTGAGTTGTTGATCTAGGATTTTGGAAAACTCCGGATCCAGTGATTTTCGTTGTTGGTCTTGCTGTTCCCGTGTGTAAACCCAGTATACTGGATATTGAGCGACCCCTGTTGCCTATAACAGGACGAACTGAGGCGCTCAAAGGCGTTCGATTCATAAAAAAATTTAAAAACTTGGTCATTGCATTATTTGCATTGTATGCAATATATTTTAATCATTATTTTTGATCTTTTGAAATTGAATAGTTGTAAAGTGAAAAAACATTAATCATCAGTTGTTTTATTTGATATTTCAGAGCGGTTTATTATAATAAAACAGAATACATCGAAATTTTTTGATTTTATTTGATATTTAGAATTCGAACATCAAAAGATTGCATTAATAGCTCTAATCATTCAATTATTGATCTAGCTTCGGAATATTTAAAAGGTTCATAAGGATAATTTCGATTAAAGATGTAATTAGAGCAATTTCGTTATTTTTGGTTGGAGAAAAATTGCATTATTGGAGATTTATTACATAAATTTAACTAATTTACTCTTCATATAATCACATATGCGAATTACAACATCAACCACGTAACTCCTTAAAATTTTATTTGATTTACAAAAACAATGAAATAACAAAAATCATTCAATTAATAGATTGTTTATGATGTCCAAATGTCACTTATCATATTAAATAGCTGCGAAATGAAAATAAAATTAAATCCTTAATTCTTACGAGTTCAGGTCTGAAATGTTGATATTCTTATTTATTACATTAAGGGCTATTGTATAATATATAAACAAGTAACTAAATTAAATTCTTGCAAATTTGTCAATCCCTTGTTTAATATTTCAACCCCTCAATAAATAAATTACAATTATATCGAATTTCGTAGCCAGATATAGACTATCTAATCAATTTAAAACTGAATTGCAATTAAACGATAGTCAAAATGCAAAATTTTGGATTTCTGATCTTTGAATCTGCATTTAAAGCCACTCAACATATAATACTTAGACTACAATTAATAAAATAGGAATGATGACTTAACCTTGGAAAAACAAATTGCAGAATTCGATTTAAACAAAAATTTAAAATGCAAAATTCAGAATTGGTACGCAATAGTCAAGACTCTTCAACTTCAAATAGAACATATGTGTCCCGAGTTCAGTCTTTAACTTGAGTCAAGTTCTTCAATTTCGCAAATTAGTTACAAACATATTCGTTTTTTGCAATATTTAATATTTATATTCATGTCAATATAAGCAATATATTTTGAAAGTCGGATTGTAGTTTTCCATGGATAAAACAACATCTATTGTAAAACAAAATAACAAGAGAAGTTGTATTTATCTGCTATCTATCGCCATATGCAAATACTAATCTTTACTGGATGCAGATAAATTGATTGAAAAAGCAATTTTAGAAATAAATGTGAAATCGAAAAGTGACAACCAAAAAATAAAATTATTTGTTATCAAACTTTGATCGTCCCACAAATATTGAATAGAGATGAAAATATCACAGTCATAAATAATGTGAAATCGTGCAAAACTTAGATAAGATGTAAAATTTTAAAGTTGAACTTTTTGAGAGTGATTTCATTTTCAAGAAAAATAATAGATATTATTGCTGAATTAACTAATGATCAAATTTTTGATTACAATGATTTTTGATTTTTCTGAGTACTGGAAAAAAAAATATCATATTAGCCGAAATCCGATTTTAATCATGTTTTTCTTATTAACGAATGGTTAGTAATTAAACAATTAAGTTATTTTAATTAATATAATGAATAGGATTGAATTTCGTATCTTTACTGTTTAATCATTATGCATCAATAGAGTAAGGTGTTGCAGCCTGTGAGCATATAGTATGTATTGATTTCACTTTCCTGGCTGCTTTCTATTCCAAGAATTCATTCATTATTTTCGAAATTACGAGCGTTAGGAAGCCAATAGTAGTAATGTATAATTTTCAGAATCATCTGACGTACAGTTATATGGTTAGAAAGTAATTCAAGTAGATATATGAATCTGAATAAATAATCAAAAAAAGGGCTTAAAACAAGCACAATTAATATACTTATCACCATACATCAACTAGCAAAGCCACCGTGTATGTACAGCCGGGCAATATGGTGTGTCTGAAACCACCACGAGAATGGACAAAGAGGAGGAGTGAAAAAGAGGATTTTTAACCGCTAAAATTCACAAGGCTTTTTAAATAGTTTACATCGTGCTTTTTGAGGCTCGTGGAAAATTTGAGAGGTTTACACGTCAAAACCATTTCTCATGGCTGAGTACAAAATCGTTGTCTTCGGTGCTGGTGCCGTCGGTAAATCCGCTCTTACAATCCAATTCGTTCAGGGTCAATTCATTACTGATTACGATCCAACAATCGAAGATTCTTACAAACGTCCATTAAACGTCGATGGTGAATCTGTTCAATTAGATATTACAGATACCGCTGGTCAGGATGATTTCGCTGCTATGCGTACATCCTACATGCGCCAGGGCAAGGGCTTCATCCTTGTTTACGCTATCGATGACCGCGCATCTTTCGAAGAAATGGAAGCTTTCCATCGCGAACTTATTCGTACAAAGTGCACATCTACAGTTCCATGCGTTATCTGCGGTAACAAGTGCGATCTTGAAGAGCGCCGTATAGTTAGCAAGGCTGAGGGTGAAGAACTCGCTGCCAAGCTTAAATGCAGATTCTTCGAAACATCTGCCCTTACAAATTATCAGATTCATGAAACATTCACAGCATTAGTTAAGGATATTATCGCCGAATCCAAGCCAAAGCCAGAAGCAAATCCAAAACCAAAGCAAGATGACGACACAAAGGGTGGCTGCTGCATTTTGATCTAAAATTTTATTTCGGATAAAATAGAACCGAAGCACCGTTTTTCATACGCTATATATGAATTAAATCTTCATTATATTTGATAATCTTTCGCTTCATTGTTTAACCAAAATAAAAAAAATGTCAGTGAATGTAACAGAAATAACCTTAATAATTAACGTACAGTAATAGTAATTTTTTATGTTAAAAAAAAAAGTTTATACTTCGTGGTCCTCTGGTAAGTCCACGAGTTTATCTGCCTGTTTCTTCTTCCTGAAATGGTTAATTAAGCAATAAATCATTGCAATAATGAAACCAATGGCGATGAGGCAACCGGCAACGATGATAATGATGAAATGAATTGGTGTTCCGATGATAACACGCGCAGAAGTGATTGCAACTGCAGCACCAATTGGCCAATCAAGTTTGAGACCTCTATATTTAGTTGGATTGACTCTAGTCATTGTTTGAATTTCGCCATTTGAGCCAGAGACGATGAATCTAATTGTTAAGTGTTGTTGTAAATATGAAATATCTGTATATCCATAAGTTGGGTTCAAAGCAACAGCGTCTTCATATGACTTATTTCCGTAGTTGTAAACTGTAAGCAAATAGTTTTCAATTGTGACACGATCGGTGAAATTAAGATATTCCATTGTATATGAAGGAACGCCATATACTACTGCATCTTTGTTACCACCAGGATATGGAACACAGCCATCTGCTGTTTTGTTTCCCTTCAAAAACAGTTCTTGATGATCTCCGCACTTATTCGATTCAGATTTAGCGTAAATATGAGAAATTAAATTTTGACATCCTTCAAAGTCTGGCTTTCCTGTAAAGTTATCATTAAATCCGTATTTTTTGCCGAGATTTGGAGTATTCATCAAATGACACGGGCTTTCGAGCTTGTTTTGTGACTTCAATTGAGTGAGAATGGCTTTTTCAACGCTATCGCCACCATAATTTCCCCATGAATAGCCGAAAACATCATATGAAATTTTGTTGATCGTAATCCTTTTCATAAAATCCTTTAAATCATTGGTTGGAGTGTATACATATTGGGAAAACTGTGCAGATGCGCCACCGATTTCAGCTGTGGTCAAAAATTGTTTATTTGCAAGGTCGCCGATGAATAAATTAGCCGCGATCCATGCGTATTGTGCTTCCTCTTCACCACTGATGACTCTAAAGTAATTCTCTTTAACTAAATATAAGTATTTCTCGTTTGCAATTTGATAAGCGTTCGCAATGATAGAATCCTTATCTTCTTGGCTTTCTAACTGCCTCATTCCACCAGTTGCGTATAGATAAACTGGAGTTGTTGATCGAGCAGTCCTTTCAATATAAAGATGGGAGCCATTATCGAATAATTCGCGGAACAGTTCGGCTGATCTTGTTTTGTTATTTAGAGTAGATGTTAATTTGATTGAAGATTTGATGGTTATAGGTTTTCCTTGATCGTCACGCAAAATATCGTACGTGTTAAGGCTATAGACATCCTCGTATGTAAAAATGTACAGCCTGGTGCCAGAGCTTCCGGCGTCGATGATGATAATGTTCTTCGCCAAAGCGAGAGCAGCAAGTATAAGAAACATATAAAAAAATAAAGCCAAAAAAAAAAATTAAAAAAAATCTTGCAATATGTTTGTTACTTGCTTCTAAAAAACAGTAAAAACCAAAATTTTGCGATTTTGAGATTGAGTTGTCACTTTTATTGTTAATTTAAAAGCGAGTCGCTGTTTTTTTTCGGCCTTATTGGTTGTATTTTGATATCACTTTCAATATAAATTGATTTAAAAGAGGACTTATTTTTGATATGTCACTTTTTGGCATAGGGAATTATAAAAATGATATCTATGCATTATAAACTATCTGATTTTGGTCTTTTTATTGCGGTTCGTTGTAAAATCAACCAAAATTCAAACGAAGCGAATTCTTTTTGTAATCAACCTATTTATCCCAAATATTCGCTGTCAATAGCATTATTTGAATGTCTTTATATTCATTTTGGTAATATTGATTCATGAAATAGGTCTTATATAGGATGACTCAATCATATAACACGCTAGCAAGTCCCAAAATCGCTCTATATTGTGTTCCTTTATTCATGATCTCCTTTATTCGATCATATATTCGTCAAAAATATTCTTCTTTTTTAGTAGACATTGTGAAAGTTTGGAGTAAATCCGTATAGTTTCACTTTTCCAAATACACCTTCGGTAAAATTCGAATTCTAAAATCAAATTTTTATAAAATGTTGACCTTCTTAACTGTTGACTCCTATACGTCACCTAAGTAGTTATTCATTATTCATCAGGAGCACAGATGCACATAAAAGTAAATATGCACACAGCAAAACACTTCTATCGATGATCTCTTTATAATATTATACTTTTTTCATTGTATTGGACCATATTTATTAAATATATTGCTTTTAGCTTTATTATACAAATTTGAATTTAGGAAAGGTAAAAATTAAGCTATAATATGAACCACAGCTATGTGCGCTTTGATTAGTCAGGTGAATCTAAAATAAGTTTAAAAATAAATTGGATAAGTTTTAGAATTTACAAGTCAAAAATTTTCGGTGACAAAAAAAAATAATAATGGATGAATTAAGGAATTTGCAGTGGACACTTCACTGGAGCACAGGAAAGACAGAGAAGCTAGCCGAAAACCAGATCACTGGAACTGGAATTGAAATCCAAGCATATGCTCACCACGCGAATATGCTGAGATACATGCTTAAATCGAACGATTTTTTTCAAACGCCGAATATTTTAGACGTGGTTGCTAAGGCTATCAAGAAACCTAACAGAGTGCATCAGAGAATTTCTCCAAACTCAAGTCATTTCCTACAATCGTGGGTTTTAACAGCAATATCGGAACCTTCTGCGTTCGCTAAAGCTGTTTCTGTTTATTTTACAGAAAACCCTAAGAATTTACAGATATTTTCGATTGTTACCTTTCCATCTTTATTTCATAATTTTATTTCTGAAGAACTAACAGCAAATGCAGCTAAATTTCTCGAAGGCATATTCAATGTAGCAGATATTTCAATGTTTTCACAGTTTTTCGCATCATTTATTTTATCAAATCATAATTTTACGAAGAATCTTTGGGGAGCATACTCAGATTTAGAACTAAAAACCAAGCCTAAAACAGACTCTGATTACATGACAATATTTATTCAAGCTGTTGAATTATCTTCATTTTTGATGTCAAAATACAACCTTAGTATTATAGACCTTTTTTACCAGAGGCAACCAGAAAAAATGGTTGCATCATTTATTCAAGATATTATCATTCCTTCATTTTTAGATTATTTCCATACAAACGACAAAATCAACGAAGAGCATCCATTGATTAAAAATCTCGTATTTGCAGCAACAAATCCAACACATTCAAGATTCAATTTAATATTTTCAGCATTGCATCCAGAAACTCCTTGCTATTTATTACCGCACCGCATTTTCTGCTATGACTCACGTACATGCATCGTATTAACATCACATGAGTGCTTACTTATTCAGAAAATTATTTTGAGTGATGAAAAACTTATTAAATTCCAAATTTCAGAGAAACTAAAGCTCCCAGATAAGCTCGATAACGACTTTGAGCCATTATTTTTTGAGGTTTCCATATCAAAATCCATTCCAACAAACGATGTTCCTGTTTCTCGATTAATGTTCGAGAAACTGCAAAAGAAGAAGATGAAAGCATCAGATGAATTCAACAGATATTGGAATATGGCGAATACTCGACTTTTAAGTCCGATCGATATTTATGATGATGGAGATGATGCTAAACAGCTGAGAAGCATCATGCCCAAAGAATATATACTTCATGATCCCGCGTTTATTGAGTATTTTTGCGCTAACTGCATGGATCGAATTATCGAATGCGAAGATTTCTTCGAGCACAACATTGATTTACTTGATGCGGCTTCTAAGCTCGAGATATTAAGGTCGAATTACGAAGGATACTTCATGGCGCACATGTGTAATGTTTGGCATACATTATTCAGCAACGAAGTTTTGCTAGGACCGACTTTCGTTGTTAAGAAGCAAGCAAAGAGGAGAAACTCATTCAGCTCTACAAATATTTCCGCCGAAAAACTCCCACAGCCGCCAATAATTAAAAAAGCAATCGAATGTCCGTTAAAAGACATACAGCACATTGTCACTTCCAACGACAGTGTGCTCAACGTGACTCCAGCCATCCTCAAAGTGGCAACAACTCAAGTAGAAGACCAAAACGACATCAACGAGAAAATGCATCACTTATTAACAAAAGTTGTCATGCCTTCTGCCCGTCTCTGCATATACATAAAGTGTCTGGATGACAACGAAAACAAAGACATCGAAAAACTCGAAAGCCTAAAAGACAGAGTTAAAAAGTCAATCAGAAGCATAAGGTTCGAAGCGCAAATAGAAGACGAGCCATTCGCTGCCCTGATGCTTAAGTTCCTGACCAACGACACCCTGACCGTTATTAATAAGATTATGAAGTACAAATCGCATCTAGAGACGTTCAAGATTGCGTTAGAGAGCATCAACAGGATGAGGTTTGGCAGTGCCGCGTATGCACTGATAAGCTTCGCGAAAATTGTCAGGAAGTTTATCTCGAATTTTATATATGTCGATGATCACTATTTTGATGCCATTTGCGAAGCCTTCATCTCAGCGATTATCATTGATTCTGAGAACTACGCTATTATCGGGAAATACCTCTGCGCTTTCAAGCTGTGGAACACATACAGAGACTTCCTCGATTTGTGCGAAGGAGAAAATGACGGAATTTCGTCAATCTTCGAGATTTCAATTTTCTCTATCCTCAGCATTGTTGGACAAGATATCTCAGCCACTGCTTCTGACTTCGCTCATGGAAAGCTTCAAAAAACTCAAAACCCCGCTGATAATAACCAAAAAGTATAGATTTTCATTTTTGTTTAATTTGGAGAATATATCAGAAACTAATGTACTTAAATATGTTTTTACTGATTAATTCAATATTATATTAATATTAAGAAATAGAATAATTCATTTGTTTGATGTTATTTTAGTAGTAATAGTAATTTGTAATATATTGATTGAAAAGCTTTAATTCATGCTTCACAAAAATAACGATTTTACTTATAATGCATAAATGAACATTTTAATGTGAATATGATCGAATATGAAATTCGTAGATGAACAATGCTTGTGTTTGATAAAATCGATTTTAAAAAATCAATTCTCATTGAAGAATATTATATGAAATGACTCATATGCTAATGATTAATAAAAAATTTATTGGAAATAGAATAGAAATAGCTAAAATTCCAAAAATAAAATTCAATGTCAGAAGAAAGCAATATTATGGTCTATAAATTATAGAATAAGTATATATCTCTATTTTAAATATAACCATAATCATTGTGTACTATAATATATATGCTTCTTCATAATGATTGTTGTGAATTACAGAAAAATTAAGATTTTGATTTTGTAATTCATGTATATGTAAATACAAACTAGTATATAATCACTTAATAGTGTCTATAAATAAGTTGCACATCTGCTTTACATTGAAAAGAAGATCATAATATGTAATGATGATGGTAGAGTTTTAGTAATATAATATTTTAATACTTTGTAATGATAAGTTTCAGCACCTAAAGTTGTGGACCATAAATTTTGGTTTTTGATATTGGGATGTAAATTTCATTCCTTTCATGTGGATTTAAGTATCTAAAATTAAGGATATAAGCACACAATCGTTAGACATCTTCACCATTACAACCAAGACGCCCAGTTTGATTGTAAAACTTATCGTATTTGAATCAGTTCGAATATTTAATTTTTGGAACCCCACACTTCGCATGTAGAGCCCCAATCCCCTATAAAAGCGATCCGAACGACATCCCCGTTTTAAGTGTTTTTTTCGTAAAACAATATAATCACTTTTTGTGAAATTTTGTAAACTTTTTTCAGTTTTTTGTAAAATTTTCATTAAATAATTGAATGCTCAGTGAAGTCAACCTTTTTCCTTTGTTATTTGTCTTCTTCTGGTGTTTTTGCATTGTTTAATCAGCAAATTCTCAAGTAAATCAAAGATTTTACAAAATTGAATTAAATTAGATAAAAATTTATGTATTTTCAAAATTGGCCTCTGTGGAGCTGTGTTAACACGGTTTTATGAATAAAAGAAGTGATTTCCAAAATGAATGACCAACATTTTCAAATTATGAGATTTTCGCGTTCTGGTTTACTGTATATGTCTCTTATAGAGAGAGCAACAAAAAGCGATAAAATGTTATAATCACTTTTGAATGCAAGGATAATTATAAACATCTCAAAATAGTTTTTGTGTTTTTAGGTCAATAGAAAGAGTAATTCAACATTTCACAAGGCTTTAGTAACTCATTGGCAGAATTAATGCGTCCATCATAGTCCTTTCTATTCCATCATGAGCAAAACAATGAAATCAAAATCAAAAGTCATTGAAAGTTCAAGTTAGGCCTGACACACAAGTGAAACAAGTATTACTTTAATAAGTACTCATTGATTTCAGGAAGGTTTACCCACTTATTTAATTGATAAAATTAAGATTTTCAAAAAAATTAGCGATAATATACCATTTAAATAAGTGTATCGAATTTGTTATATACTTTATAATCCTATAATCTGCTTGAAATCTCGAGCTTTGATGTATCTTTTCCAAATATATTTTATCTTGCCTTATAGCATCTTTAATGATTAATTCGTGTATATATGTTTGTTCCCTACATAAAGCTTTTTTTTAAATTAATAATATAATTTTTCAAAAAAAGTATACGAATTTTCAAGAAATAAGCATGATTACACGTGTTATATCATTATTCATATTAGAATTTAATATTTGATATATAATGAAAATATGAATAGAATATATTTGAATTAGAACATAATTATATGGTTCAATCTCTATATTTAAAACTCCTGAAGGAATAATCATGATTAGGAAGTTTCAACACCTGTGAATATTTTTCAATTTTGATCATTTATTGTGAAAGGGAAAGCAAGCATAAATTTGGCTGGTAATCATTATTTAAATCATAATGTTAATGTGCCTGAGGATGGATCGCATCATTTATCGAAAAATAATTCTCATTTTTTATGCGATTAGATTAAATATTACACCATTGTGCACTCATTAGCGTGAAAATAATCGAAATTTAATCCAAAATTAACTTGTTGTCGCAACAACAAAAAAATTAATTCAGTTTTATGAAAATAAAAGCAAAACGTCTGATATTAGTGCGCAGAGCAACTTTTGCGTAAAATGCAATAATATGACAGACGAGGAAACAACAGAAACGATTTTCAAAAAACATAGATAATCCGTTACTTTTTGAGTGAAGAAATTCTTCGGAAACATTCAATGCTCACAAAAGTTGTATAGTTGTTTATATCCCTCCTGCAGTCTTTTGTCGAATGAATTGTTGTTGTGTGAAGTTTTGTTTCGAGACAGTGCTATTGAAATGTAATTAGACGAGGAACACCATCTATAAGAAAAATATAATAAGTCATTGTTAATTTTATAAATGACTCTTTTGAATAATATAATTTCAGAAAAACTAAAAAAGCAAAATTGTTCGTTTTTTAATATCACACGATCTAACAATAGCCAAATGATCCGATTTCTGGCCGCAATGACTGCCAACATTGTTACGATTCATAAATTCTATTGCGAGTTAGGAAAATTGTTGAAATCGCCAAACAAGCTCTTCTCAGTCAATTGATCGAACTTTATCCATTAATTCCTATCTATCATTGCTGTAATTTAAATGTCGGTCGCTGATTCGATATATTATTATCAAAAGAAAAATAACACACGACAATCGAATAAAGCAACAATAAAATCTATATACAAACAATTAGTATATCATCAGTAATCAATTTAAAGCTTTCAAAAACCGAATTTTTATCAAAAATCATAAAACTTATTCATTTCATCAAAAATCCATTGCAAACATATTATAAATTGATTTTAAATCGTAATTTACAATCATATTGTTCGATTAATATATTTGTCAAATTTTTACAAATTGATTCGTTTGCAAATTAGATTTATATTCCTTGATTCATGCTCATATTATTGGTTATTGATTTTGATTACAATTACATAAATTAATAATATTTTTCAACGAAAAATATTGATTTGAGACGAATCCAATGAAATATAATGAAGCCTATTTGATAACAATTTGTCTTTTAATAATGACACTGAATATTATCGTTTAGTTCTCGTAATATTTTTCAGTTTCAATAAAAAAGCATTGAAATATGAAATCATCCATCAAACAATAATTTGCTTATGTCAATATATATATTAGATGATGATTAAAAACCTTTGAATTTAAGTTAATATTCGGAATTTTTCGTATTATATCACAATACTGAGTGATTATCTTCAATGTGTTTATTTCGAGCATGAGCGTGCGTGATATACAAAATATTAACGTAACAAATTCTTTTATGACAATACTACAAAATAATTATTTAATTCCGTCTCAAAAATATAAATGTCTCAATTTTTGATAACTTTACATTTGATTTGCAGTTCCGTATGTCATTTATTTTAACAGATTAATAATATTACGTATTTTCGTTTCATAAAATATTATTTCGAATTCTCGTCAAATTAATATCATATACAAGTTATAGATCCATAATCTGAAATAAATTTAGGGTTTCGCCTTAAAAACTAGTTTTGAATGAACGTTTATTCAAAATTTAGACTTTTCACAAATATATTGAAAAAAAATTAAAGCTCATCAAATATTGGTTTAATCGTAAATTCACTATTACCAAGATGTTAGCCGCCGTCCGTAGTATGTCTAGATATTTAAAACTTGTTTTTTGTCACTAATTTTCTCACAAATCTTTGCTCTGTAAACGATCTTCCTCGCTCATAGTATTACTCTAATTGTTTGTTTTCGCTGTATATAACTAAAACATTCAAAAAACAAGGAATTTCATTAGAAAAAAAAACAAAAAAATTTACAAAAAAAAATTATGAGCACTGATCTAAGTGCTCTGACTGATTTATTTGAGTTATATCGCTCTTTTGTTGACTACACTATCAGCATGCAGAAGAAAACCAAGCTTGAATTCCTTATTCCCGCAATTCAAGAACAAACTTTAATTCTTTTATGCAATTTTGTTTATGATCTAATGAAAAACGATTTACCCTTGGCGACAGCAAACTTTCCGTGTGCTATAGTTGGCGATTTGCACGGAAATATTTTCGATTTAGTAAGAATTATATCGAAATATGGATATCCATTATCAACAGAATATATATTTTTAGGTGATTACATTGACAGAGGCCAATTCTCCTTGGAAACACTCGTTTTCGTACTGCTCCTTAAGTTCAGATTCCCTCGGAAAGTTCATGTATTAAGAGGCAATCACGAATTTCCCTCCAAAGAAGGACCGGGCACATTCAAGTGTGAACTACAGGACATGGGCTACACATCTGCCGTATACGATTCCTTCATGAGGCTCTTCGAAATGATTCCAGTCGCTGTTTTGCTGTCGAGAGAAATTTTGTGCGTTCACGGCGGAATCGGGCCAGACGTGAGCCTGGAGGCCATCAGGATGCTGAAGTATCCTCTAAATGACAAGAAGAACAAGATCTCGCAGGATTTGCTATGGTCTGACCCTTCTGAAATCTGCGACGAATTTGAATTGAGTCCAAGAGGAAAAGGTTGGCTTTTCGGGAAGGCTGTGTGCATGAAATTCCTCCAAGAAAATGGACTTAAACGGATTATTAGAGGCCATTCCTTCATAGAAACAGGATATAAATCTTATTTTAACGGAGGGCTGATAACAATCTATTCTACGTCGCGTTCAATAAGACAACCCAACATTGGAGCGACTCTGCTCGTGAAATCAGTAGATGACATCAGTGTTGATTATTATGATCCTTTGGAACCGATATTGAGATCCCAAGTTCGCCTGATATCTGACCTACCTAAGCTTCTTCCACTGCCCGAACAGAGAGAAAGGCGAACTGTTCCTGTTGTTCCAATCCGTGTCGTTCTCGTAAGGAGAAATTCACTGACTCCACTTAATAGGAAATAGAGAATGGTGCGTATATATTTGTTTGTTTGATAAAGTGTTTTGTTTTTAAAATATTTTATATTCATTTTAAATTATTAGTGGAATAGCATGTTTTTCCTTATGTCACTATATTGGCATGTGATAAAGCTATAAATTTTGCTTTAGCATATTATAATAATATGTTGTATCAAATTATCAAAATGAAATTGTTACATTAATTATATAAGCATCTTTCATTAACATGCTATTACATATGCTAATAGCATTCCCACTATTAAATACCCACAATATTCTACCAATCAAGATATTAATTAAATGTCAGCCCCTGCAGGTGTTATGAATTCAACCACAGCCATAATTTCACAAACTGATGAATATAATAATGATGAAGTACTATAAGAAAGCGAAGGAACAAATACTGATATAGAATAGCATGAAACAGATTCATAGGATAATCCATCAATCAATAACAATAGAAATTAAGCCAAAATGATGCAAAGACTTAAGTTAAATCATATAGTTCATTCAGAAGCTTTGTAATCGATGGATATATAAAACAATTGAATTATTTTGGCGTTATAAAGGATTATGATAGAAATATATGCAACAATTGGATAAGTGAATTCATTATTCCTTTTTCCAAATATGCATAATACACCACTAGCAAACTAACGAATTTTGAAAATAAGCAAACAATAGAGAACATATATAATAACATATAAATATAGAATGTATTTGAAAAATTTACGATAAATATTTTATTCCTTTGTGCTAATCTCATTTATACAACTTAACTACAAAAATTGCAAGAATAAAAATGAAAATATCGTATGAACAATATTTATTTTATTAAATATTCCCATTGCCTAGATAGCTAACAGAGTTTAAACAGCGATTTCTTGATTATTTGATGTCGGGTTATAAATTATTCTCCTAAAATGAGGCTAATTATATCAAAATTAGCTATCTTGTGTTGAGTATATAAGGGATTTACATCTGATTAAGTAGCCTATTTTTATTTATCCCTGTTTTATTTTTCATACCCCTCTAATAAAAAGTCCGTAGAAAAAAAATTCGGAAGCGCGCACTTCGTCTATAGCATCTATGCACTACACATAACAGTAAAACAGCGTTAAAACGCCTTGATTTTTTGAATAACAAATAACTATAAATTTTAAATTACAATATAATAATACATTCCGTAACACACAAGGTCTAATAATCTTCAGGTGTTGTCTGTGGCTCACTGATTTCTGAGTTATCCTGCAAGTTCACGTATTCGAGCCTTCTTTGCTTTATTATCGGGCAGACTTCTATCTCTAAAAATGGTGTTGATCTATTCAACAAGTACTCAAGGGAAGTTGGGTCTCTTTGTTTGCCGGTAATTCGCTCGCTAGCAGAGATGAAATTATCCATTACAAGACTAAATTCACTCTGTTTATCTGTTTTCTTCACCACTCCTGCAATTTCCAAAATTGCAGCGACCTGATAAAGTTTGCAGCGCGTAGTTTTCTCACGGTCAGAATCTCTCGACAGGAACGCGGAAGCTTCGAGTACATTGATAGTTCTCTGCTCAAGAGCTATGAAAAGCATCAAGAACTCCTCTGTAATGCGTTGAATTGAAATCGGTCCATCTTTAGGAAAAATCTCTTCTAGTGAGAAATGCTCGGTGAAAACCCCGCGCTCCTTGGCCATTCTCTCTATAGCTGTTCTAACTTGGTCGAAACCCAGCCAGATAAAAGTATCGGAATCAACTTTCGGGCAGCAACCTATTGTTTCTAATGTATTCACTACGTCATAGAACCGCCGCTGTCTGAACCCCAATTTGTCTGATGTACGCTTTATGTTGTATCGTGTGTTATGAGAGGATTGGCAAAGATTGATGAAATTGATTGTCGCGTTTTTGAAAGGCGACTGCTTATCAGGGCTCTTCCCTTCACTCTTGCTGTCCCCAAAAGGCCTTTGCACAGCAGAGATCAGCTCCATAAGTCCAACAAAAAGGATAATTTTTCTGAAATTCAGAATTTTTCCCCTTCAGTGGATTCAATTTAGTAAGAATTTGGTGTTGTTTTCCACAAATTATCGGTATTTTGCTCACCTCCAATAGAGTGTTATAGCATAAAGTATTAAAATTTTGAGAACTAGAAATTCTTAATCAAGCTGCCCGTATTGAATGGAGCTCAGAAATTCTTGTCTCAATTTTAAATTGATCAGTATAAAGATATTTGCAGCTTTAGAATGCGTTTAATAGAATGATGAGAAAAGCTCAGTAAAAATCCAGATTTGATAATATAATTTTCAATGCAAGTTATATAGCATATTCGCATCAAGTGGAGTAAAATTACAAAAAATGGAATCCTAAATTTTTTATATTTTCAGAATGATAAAAATTGTGAGAAAGAAAATTATTTTTGATAAATTGTTTTCGCAGATTTTCGAATTGTCTTTATGTCATATAAATTGATCTAAAATCACTAAAATTCGTTTAAAACAAGGATAAAAAGTTTTGGAAATTTTGAAAACTGAATGTATTCCAGTATTGTCAAGCAATTTAGCATCTATTCCAAAGGAAAACGCAATATGTCGTAAAAGATCAATTTTTTATGACTGAGCACAAAATCACGAAATATTTCGACCAGTTTCATGGAATTATGGTGTATAAATTGGGGATATAAATTCTATCCAGTAGATAAATCATATACTCTAAGAGATGTTTGGAAACTCACGTTTTATAATTGAGATTCGAAGATTTTAGCTAATTTACGAGTTTTCCAAAAATTAATAGTGTTTCCTGATTTATGTATAATATGATAGTAATATTCGATAAGTTATAACCCAAAATAATGAGGAAAAATGATTTTGAATCACAAAAAATGAATACGATATTAATTCCCATTTGCATATATCTCAGTGAGAAAAGAAAATGTGTAAAAAACTAATTTTATAATTCTCAAGAAAATGAATGGACTTCAAATTTGAAAGATAAATTTTATCATTTCAGTACTGTGTATTTTTTGCTTATCTTTCGTTATTTTTGGGCCTCTTGGATAAAGCGTATTATCATTACTGCAAACACTTTTTGAATTGCTGCAATTCTCTTAGCACGTTCTAACCGCTTCGGGTTTTAGATGAAATTATACATTATATGATGAGAAGCTGCTGGGGACTCTAAAGGACAAGTTTTGTTAAATTGTTTTTCAATCAGATGAGATTTTTTTATAACTTTTTCAAAAGTATTTTCTCATTATTGGACCTATTTATTACTTAAGCAATAATGAGCAAATTTTAAATAAATCATTTATAAATTTTTCTTGTTTTGAATGCAATTTACGGGCGTAGAAAAATTTGTTAAACTCCTTTAAATCATGATTTGTGTCATATTATTTCATCAAAACGATTATATTTGAATTGAAAATAATCGTAAATTCAGTAAACTCATTTTTTAACGATCTTTAAATTTTGGTTATTCTCCGTTTTCTATGAGATAACCATACTAAGGGATTCCGAAAATCGAGTAAAATCAAAATAGCATAGCTTCAATTTAATGAAATTGTGAGAAAACGGTTTTATTTCATTCAATATTCAATTTTTTCTGAAGTAAACAATCTCAATTTTTCTTTTTTTGTTTTGATTTTCATCTTTTTTGGCTTTCATTTAGATTTATTCATAGGGAATTTGCGCAAAATTCGTAAGATTTACACGAAAAAAACGAGTTGATTGTAAATGTTCGGACTTAGTACTTTATTCTATCAGCCCTCTAATGTGAGTATGCAATGCTGGCAGTTAAATGTTTATCTGTCTCCTTCGTAAAATATGGAAGCTCCAATATCAAGGTTTTTATCATTTTATCGAGCATTTCTATTATTTTCCAATCATAGAATGGTTATGTGGGCTAAAATTTTGTTCTTTTAAAAGATTTGAATTCGAGAACCAGTATATAAACTGGCAACGCTAATTATATACATATTATGATTAATTTAATTAATATTCCGATGCTGATGCGTTAAATCTCAATTTTACAATTATTGAACAATAATTCGAAGGAATTTGCAGTCTATTCGATTGTAAATGAGGAAACTTGGTTATATTTGTTTTGTGAGGTTGTAAGCTAAAGAAAATTCCTCTTACAAATTCACTTTTGTAAATTTATCGACTGATTATAGAATAGATAGAATTAACTCTTACAAAAATACTATTAAAACCATAAATAACAGTTTTCTGATTGCAACATGATGCATTTACATATGATCGAAAATCAAATTTTCAACATTAATATAATGCTTTTGATCTACATGAAAATTACTTTCCAAGAAATATGTTGAAGTAAATATTAGCGTTAAAACGTTGTATCTTTGATTTTATACAGAACTTTATTCGGCAAAATTAGAAATCAATGCACAATGACTGTTCTTCATTAAAAATGCATAATTATAAGGCAAAATTAAACATTGCCATGCAGTATATCTGAATTTAAATCAATTGATTTGAGATATAACATATTATGATAAAATATAGTAATTTATCTTTAAAATTATATATTTCTGACCTGAAAATTAATGAAACTTTAATGAATTGAATTAAAAACAAAATGATTTACTTGTGGCTCAAAAAATGCTTTATATTCAGAGACCATAAGTTGCAATGAGTTTCTTAAGCTCATTGAGCTTATTTTCGTACTCAGTTACTGATCTGCTATCATTGTCTAATTGGCCATCGAGCCATGTATCGATATCACTGAGTTGCCTCAAGATTTCTGACCTTTTTGGATGACTGCAGACTTTCTTCTCTGCTGATAATAATAGTCTGATTATTGCTACTTCGATTTCTTTCATTCTAGTTTCTGAATCAAGCCGATTTTTGAGGTTTGTCAGCATATTTGACATATCATTGAGTTGATCTTGTGTGAAGAAAATGTTGCTGATCTTGACAGCGTTATTGTATATTCTCCCACTGCTTTTGATGGCAGGCATGATACTAATATTATCACTTGCATCAATAGTCCACTGTTCTGCGAAATTGATGATATACTTCTTCAGCATAATCGGAGTGTCTTGAGTATCATCCTTGTAGCCAACTGTTGTATGCATAACACTCTCGCCAGGTATACGAACGCTAACCTCGATTTCTCTTGTCTGAGGAACGACTGCGCCTTTTTCAAAAATCTCGTAGAAGTCATCATCTATGATAAGGCCAACACTGTAGTTAAGATGGGTCTCAACATAATTAGCAATGCTCCTAATGGCATGATATCCATATTCAAGGATGTATTTGGCGCATATTGAAGCACCTCTAGCAATATCTTCTTCTGGGTTGGTTCCGATCAAAATTTTAGATTCATCATAGAAATTTTCTTCGAGGAGATCTTTGACCATTGGAATGCTCGAGGATCCACCGACGCAAACAACGTTTTTGATTTGGTTTTCCTTCATTTTAGCTGGTCTTAAAGCATCATCTAGGCACTTACTAATTCGATTGCTGAAATTATTTTCTTCTAACAGTCTTTTGAATATTTTACGGCGAAATTTTGTTTGAAAAGTTATATCTCCGCTATTAAACAAAAATTCTTCATATACAACGGCAGAATTCAGAAGATATTTTTGAACGACAGGATCATTAAATTTCTTACCAATGAGACGCCTTATGTTGTGTAGTGTAGTCGCATTCTAAATTAGTGGAATTTCTGAAAATTGAGTTATATTATCATTGTTATGCTGAAAAGAAATCCTGTAATATATGGATGGCCATGGATGGGAACTGTTGTTGGAAACTCGAGCAATGCCCTGCAGAATGTAATGCATGAGTTTGTCGTGCCAAAGTCGACACCAACACCATTCTTCTTTTTTTTTAATTGACGACTTTGTAAAAAAAATGTTGGCTTTTTTTGTGATGTTATGTATGGCCCACATATTTATGTGTCTTGATGACAAGAAATGGAGAATCATTATTCAGACTCGGACTACATGTGTCATTTTGGAAAAAAATTATTAAAATTGTATTATTTTCAATTCGATCTAAATTGAGTATATGTTTTGTATATAAATCTATGATACTTTTAGTATTTCATCAAAAGTAAAAGCTTTACGATTATTCGAAAATATAAATTGACTTTAACGAATATCGTGGTAAAGTATCGGATAATTAAGCTAAATAGCTGTCTGTTTCTTCATGTGAATGGTTAAATTGCAAGTTATTGATTCTTTGAAAAATTTATAAATGGAAAAATAGTGAAAATTACTGTTGATTTCAACTGACCTTTGTATATTCGTCAAATATTTGAACAATCAATTGGAATAAATTGACTATTATTTTTCCAGTTGTAAAATAAAAGGAAAAATAGTTGAATAATATTAAAATATTAGATAAACTCCTCGCAGCTTCTCAGCATCTTAAGTTTATCCTTTATCGTGGTCATCAATTTCTTAAATGGATCTTCGAACCTGAAATTTTGAAGGAAGCGGCTTGTTGAAATGTATAAATGGTCGCCATTAGTAATACCGTAGAATTTAAATGTCAATGTATTGGCCAAGATCATCGAATTATAAAATATAACAGCAGGATATAAAAGATTCAGTCGTTTTTCAAATTCCCATATCGTATCATTGACATTCACTTCAACCAATGTCGTGTCTTTGTTCCCAATGTTATGCACGTAAATCTCAATTCTTTCCATTTTTCTTTCTCGACTGTCACTTTTTGTAAATTAATTCATTGCAAATGAATTTTATTTGATTTTTAATATATTCATTCATTATATAATCTAATTATGGTTAAATTTTTGATTTTTGTTTTAGATTGTCACTTTTGCCAACTTAATATTTGTAAATGATTGATTTTTAGTATAAATATTGTTTATAGATTCTAATTTTTGGTAAATTTTTGAAATTTGATTTTTCGTTGTCACTTTTTTAAACCAATTCATTGTAAAATGATTTATTTGATTTCTATAATCGCATTTTGGTTAAATTTTTGGTGTTTAATTCTTAACTGTCACTTTTTGTAAACAGTTTATAAATCAATTTTATTGGATTTTTCTTATGTATGTGCTATATAATGTCTAATTTTCTAGGAATTGTTCACTTTTTGGATTTTAGATGTCACTTTTGTTAGAATCATTTTTTGCCACTTTTCAGATCATTTTACTTTATTTTTAGCATTCTGATATCATATAAAATTTATTTTTTGGAAATTTCGTATTTTCAGTTTTTTCTTATCGCATTTCAAATTTTTTGATTTGTCTATTAATATTCTTATAACACTACTAGTCTAATTTTTTGGAAATTTCGCACTTTTACGTTTTTTTAAGTTTTTTTTTCATTTTGGGTCAAACGAATTTTTATTTTTTATTACAAATAAGTCTTAGTGAGTCATGATTTTCAAGAAATTTTGTCATTCGCAATGACGAATCGGAGCCCCGATATTAAGCTCCAGGATCTTCTTTCTTCTGCTCTATCGCAATGCGAACAGACACTCCGGGCATCTCAAGATCGGACTCCTAATCTCTCAAAGCAAAATTTTATGATCAGTCTATTAAAATGTCAAATTATACTTGCGAGATTGCTCGTTGCCTTCAGATTCTCGAAGTATCCGTATATGAAAATGCTAAACATCTCGAGGAAAAAGGAAATGAACAACGTAGCAAACAGATCGATTTTTCAACTCCAAAATTTATACAAAAAACTCCAGGAAAACAAACTGATTCCGCTCCCGAGTGTCGAGGAACATGCAGAAATAGAAGAAAGTATCGAAAATCCGCAAAATATTGCAAATAATGATTTTACTTTCTTATTTATTAACCAAATTCCTCAGCGACTGAAGCAAATTAGAATTATACGTAACAGAGCATATTTTAAATGTCCAAATGAATATTCGTTCGTAATTCGAAAAAACAGAAAAAACGAATTTAAATTAAAGTCATACACGATCAATTGGCCCAAAAATATAACATTTCCGGATATAACTCTCAAAATGATTTCTAATCTCATCAAGTTCTACTTAGAAACTCCGAATACAGCTCTCGCAAATATCGATCGCGTATTACATTTATTCTATTCGACCTCAGAGCTTCCCCTCATCACCAAAGAGCTCGGGAAACTTACAAATGATTTCAGTTTCACGTTAACAAGAAAATATAATAAAATTATCTGCAATTTTGGAGAATTTTACGGTTTCCATGGCAAATTTATCTTCGAAATGGATCATGAAATCCTAAAAATGTCATCGTGTGCTCCAATATTCGTTATTTTCGACATATCCAAAAAAATATTCTTTCCAGGTAAATTCATAGAAACTCCTCATACACTCGCATCAACAGATTTGGTTTCCTGTCCTCCCTCGATGTTCAATTACGGACTTCCAAGCGGAACTCATAAATTCGCGGAAATTTTGATAAGAAACGTTCGCGATTCTGTCGTTTTTACTCGTCTGAGGAATGTTTGGAACCCTCTGATGCGTTATTTGACGTATATTGGGGGCACACACCTCATTCCAAAGTTTGATTTTGATTTTAATTTTTGTTTCAAGTCAAAAATCAATGTTTATTCGTCAGTCAATTTCTATCTATTCGGAATATCTATCGACGCGCCAACTGGCCAGCTCCATTTAGACATTTTCAATAATTATATCAAACTTTCGAAATACGCCGTTTGGTCAAACACGAGAGAGATCCTTGATCTCCTCGAAAGTCTTTGCGTTAACTTTATTTTCCGTTCTGCAACAAGAATCTCGCAAAATGTTTTCGTTCCGACTTCAGAGTTTCATTATCCGAGCATCAACTTCGTTACGAGCTACTCAGACTATTTTTACATCAAATACGTTTCTACAAACGGTTATCCGTTTATGCAAATTCTTGATACAAAAGGAGAAGTCTACAACTGCCCGGATTTGATCAAATCTCATCACCTGGGCACATCAAGTTCGTGGAAAAATCTCACAAATACAACTACAAACGCAACAAATTTTATTTTTATCCTCGAAGTTGAAAGAATTTTGAACGAAAAGGGCTTTAAATGCATTAGAAGCCCTTACTCAGTACTTTTCTTCGCTGAAGGATTTGCTAGATGCGTTATTTCTCTGTGCTCGCAATTTTGCTGGAAACTCTCGGTTAAAATTCATTCTCCAATCTCGCCTGCATTTTTTGACTACAAATACTGCATTTCTGGCTCAGTTACAGATGCCAGAAGCCCTCATGTTGCTGTTGAATCTTTTCTTTTTCTCAGCAAACTTCTCGACATCATTTCTCATACAAGCCTCGGCTTTCCTGGGGGTGAAAGCGACAGAGAACTCTGCATATATGAGAGCAGACTCCCAAATAACTCAAAATTCTCTGTTTCCCCAGTTGAATATTTATTTCTTGAAGGTTCCTCGGACAAAAAAGTCAACTGGAGGCTTGGAAACATGTTCCCGTCTATTCAAATGCATGTTTTGGGTGGAAATCAAATTAATTTCAATTTCGAAACAATCAAAGTGTTGGCAAAACCAGCTCCATCACTCGCCGCCTTCCTCAGCCACACAATCCTAATGATGCAAAGGGTCCAAAAATGCTTAAGCAGCAAATGGAGCTTTATTTATCAATCACTCACAGCTTTCCATTTAGTTTACGAGAATATTTTTACTATACCCTGCGAGATCAGGCCAGCGAACTTGGTCCTCCTCTACTGCACGCCAATTCCGCCAGCCAGTTCTGTTATCGTTCCATTATTATCTGCGAAAATCCTAGAAGCGGCCAATGGAAGGACAAACTTCAGATTTAGAATGACAGTCGACGAGTTCTGCAGAACAATAGAGAAAATTGCCCAGTATTGCACGAATATAAAAGCATTCATCGATGCTGGCCTTCCTCCGACGCGTTTCGTGCAGACTCCAATCCCAAGAATGCAGGTAGACATGAATGGAGTCATTCTAGACATTTCTCTCGATAATGTCAATATGAGTGCATCTGATTCGACTCTGAATCAGTATATACCGCACTGCCCGATTTCCCCTGCCTTCTGTGCAATGCTTTGCCAGATAACATCTCTTGTTTTGCAGAGAACTTTCATTACAGTAATCGCAGCAATCAACGCGTTATCGAAGAACGGCGCTGAGACAACTATAGCGTCAGCCACCTTTAGAGGCAGTAGAGTAGAGATAAATATCGCTGGATTTCCGTTCGAATTGTTCGGAACTACAGCAAGATGCGGAGATATGGCCTTCAAATGCGATGATTTCAATGAAGTCAAAGCTTATCTTGGTAATTTGTTTTAGTATGTTTGTTGTTATTTAATAAATGTTTGAATTATTTGTTATTTTCAAGTGCTCTATTGCCAAATCTTAAAAATCAAATAAATTGATAACAAAATCTGTAATTGAAGAGTCCAAAACTTTATGAATTAGTAAATTTAATCTGAATTATAGTGGATTCAATAAGTGTTAATTTGTAATTTTGAAGAAAAAGACTAATTAAGTGTTAAAAAGTTGATATATTAACGAGAAAATGAACTAATCAAAGGATGTTAGCTTGATTAAAACTATAATCTATAAGTTCCATAAACTATAAGTTAAAATAAAGAGAGTTGAACACAGATTTGTTTGATATAACAATATATTCAAGTCTTTTTTTCGTGACACTTTGAGAACATACTCTATGAATGCAAACTAACTTTCTATCATGGTTATTAATCTATATTTATATAAGAAAATTATATAATATTTTGAATTGTTGATTCTGCTAATTCGATTAGAGTTTGGTCTTTTGCTTGAGCAATATATTCATCTAACTGATCTTCAAGTCCGCAATTTTGAAGAATTGGTTTCAATTCAGTATTAAATTGAAGCAAACGATTTATGGACTTCAAAATATAATCAACTGATTCATTGTCATAGCCTATAATGTCCTCAAATATAAGACTAAGGTCAATGTTATATTTTAACACTTCATTTGGATCATAGAGAATTACTGCGTGAATAAACTTAATACACGATTGTTTGAGAATGAATGTACCATGGTGAATATGATATAATACGATTTCAATGACGTCTGTTGAAAAAATTTCATCCAAAAATTGTTCATTTCTTGTATTAAGGAAAGCGAGAAGTAATTCGAGGACTTTCGCTGGTGCTTCTCCTGTATTGTCGTTTAGACCGGTTTGTGGCCTTAATATCTCAACAAGCGCGTTGACAATATCGAAATCTTTGAAATCTATCATTGTTGGCACTGTTTTAACAATGGTAGTCAGTATATCGAGCAAATGTTCAATAAATCGGCCGTAACTTGGTGGAAGACGTTGAAATATACTGATTTGCATAAAAATTGCGAATGGAGGCTTTGCTAGTTCTTGGCAGACCTCAGGGAACTTCGCACATATATATTTCAGGCATAGCATTGCAGCTATGCAAACTCCGCTTCTATTTTCGATTAAATCAGCGTTAATTGCTAAATTAAAAACTTTTTCCATTAAATGCATTAAAAACTCGCTGTCATCGATGTATTCGCATATATCTTTGAGGATAAATAATGATTTCATTCGTACACTGTGATTATTGTAATCCAATAAATTAATAACGATTTCTGGAAATCCTGACTCAATAATTTTAACAAAACCGTCAGTAACACGTAGAAAAGCTGTTAATATTTCGCAAATTCGTTCCATATATTTAGTTGTATCAAATTCGAGAATTGATTTGCAAATTTCGAGAAATTCTGGTGTGTTAAACATCTTTCCTATGAATGATGTTTCTGTAAATAACTTAGAAATCAAGAAAAGCGCTTGTGATAAATCAAATTCTGGAAAAGAATTTGGAATTTGGTAAATGGAAGCTGAAATCGCATCAAATATGTGGGATTCTTCGATTGCATCAATGTATGGTTGCTCAGGTGAATGATATAAAAAAAAGTATCCTAATTTCGCGAGAGTTTCTTCTGGATTTTCACCAAACATGCTGCATGTGTTCGCTATTATCCTGGTGTTTTCTTCTATGCTTGCTGATTCATCGAAAAATTCGTCTTCGTAAGATTGAATCGTTATCATTATTTAAACAATGACCAAAAACATCATAAAATGCTTAAAATACCAACACAATAAGGGTTATAAACATCAAAAAACCAACAAAAACATTTCAATAGAAAATTTGAGAGAATAAAATGTTTAAAACTAGAAAATTAGCCACTATCCACAATCTACTTCTATTATACAACAACTTTAAAAATTTAAAAATCTAAAAATAGCAAAAAATCATAGTAAAAATCGACAATTTTACTAAATCTTTTTATTTTTTTCATTTTTCGCTAGAACTTTTTTCATTGTTTCAGCTCAAAAACATCATATACAACCAATTGTCACGCATATAGTTGTTTAGTTATCATAAAACTAATATATTACCATAAAAAAATGATAGTAATACTATTGGTATTTCAAATTTTTATTATATTATTCAGTAAATAAGTAGTAAAAAAAAAGATAATAAGTTCACAAACATCTATATTTTAGAAACCATAGAGTGTCTTACCCTGGCGCTTGAGAGCGTAAACGACATCCATAGCTGTAACTGTTTTACGACGAGCGTGTTCTGTGTATGTGACAGAGTCACGGATGACGTTCTC